>CAMOHE010049147.1:0-24092 GCA_946598075.1 Artocarpus hirsutus
ATGCGGAAGACACGATTCTTAAGGTGACGGTCTAAATCATAAGATCCGCAATCGAGGGAATAAAGTTGGGTGCTTTATTCATGTAAAGATTGTTATGTTGTCTATATTCCTATTAGGAGATGGTTTGTCTTGACCATTGGAGGTGGACTCAGTGAATAGAAACATTGGCACGTTGTCATAGGTGACAATGTGTTGGATCGAGACATAAAGTGAATTGATTTGGATTAATAATTTTGTCTTGGCAAATCGATTCACTTTAGACAATCATTTGTATTGCATCTTAATCTTGAGATGACTAGTGGGCCCGTTGTCTTGACTTGTTTCTTTTGATGTGCCAAAGGGTGACACCCATATCTTAATAGTGGTATGCATGCCGGTACGTTGGAGGCATGACTCTTGATGACATAGACCTGTTATTCATAGATATGGAATCCATAGCTCCTCTTTAGGAGTAGTGATATCCTCTTATATGCGTTATCTTGTAATTGAAAAATTGGAGCGCTCAATCATTTGGATACATTGGTGTAACCGAATGGTATACTATCTTTGAATAGTAAGTTTTTCGATGGTAAGATAGTGGAACGTAAGATAAAAATAATAGGGAAGGTAAGACAGAACTTGTCCTTAAGCCGATTATGGATAATCCTATGGGGATACGATACACTATGATATGTCATGGAGACTTAGCTATACGGGCTTCGTAATTCTATAGAGTTCAAGAGTGCAGCTCTAAGCTTTTAGTGGAGTAGCGTTGGAGTTGATAATTATGAAATGTATATCTGGGATATTGGGTTTCATAATTTTTGGGAGTTTGAATTATTTAGGTCCATTTGGTCCCCTTTGCTAGCTCATAAAATCCTGTAATGATACGACATACGTTTACAATAATTGGTGACTTATGTCAGATTTATTATATTGGTTGAAATTTGGAAGAATCAAAAAATTCATGTCTGTTTATCGGTTGAATTAATTTTGTGACAAAATTAAATCAGGATAAACTTGTTGAATTATTGGGATCGGATAATTCTTGTCTGTTTATCAGTTAATTTAATTTCAGATAAATTAAATCAAGATAAACTTGTAGAATTATTAGGAATCTATTTATTATCTTAGAGATTATCTAGATAAAGTTGTTTTAATTAGATAACTTATCTATTGGGTTATTTGAATTAAAACTGAGGCTTTATCCTATAGAATATCGGGTGGAAAATAAATGATTCGCGTGATTTTTATTTTGGCAGTTTGGCATGCCGATCCTAAAGTTCAACCTGCCGATGGGGCAAGTTCGGCCTACTTATGAAAAAGTTCGGCCTGCCTATGCGCAAATTAAAAATCACGCGTTTTAATGCATTTTTACGCTATCTTATCCGATATTGACCCAAATTTGATTCTGTTTTGAATTTTGGAGACCTTATCTGATAAGGAATTACCCTAGACCCAACCTCTATTAATAGGGAGTGAGTATCATGAGTTATTCAGATCGATTGAGAGATTAAGAGTGATACTCTATTGGTGAGAATCTGAAACTCCTTGAGAGCTCTTGTTCACAAATCACGAACACTAGCTTTGGGTTCTCTCAATTGATTAGAAGGAGAGTCACCTTGAGGAAGAGTTGTACGTGTGAGTCCACACTCACTCCAATTGGGGATAGAGAATAGCAAAGAAGACCAGTTGGTTGAGGCTCTTCTAGAACGTTACTTCTCTACACAGATTTCGGAAGCTTTTCGGCGAATACAAGGTCAGTAAGATCAGGTTAATTTGTACATATAGAATGTCAAACTTGTGTTTTGAAAAATACTCTGATTTAAAATTATTAAAATTCTGCTGCGTATTATTTTTTCCAACAACTTCCACGTTCAAATCCACATATACTCAAAAGTTGCAAATGTAACTTGCATGTCTCAATAACTTCACAAAATTCGGATTCAATTTCAAAGAAACAAAATAAGAAATTCAAGAAGAAAATCGGATAAAGAGAGAGCAAGAAAAAAAATCAGATTTTTGGCACCCTACCTCAGATCAGTGAGAAAATTGATGCTAAAGCTTGACCCGAATTGGATCTTGGTTTAAGAGGAGTTAGTGATCAAGAAGATGTTTTCTTTTGCAAGTTTTTTGATATATTTGGAGGGTTGGAATTTTCAGGGAAGGATAAAGAAAGAGTGACGAGAATGAGGAAGGAAAAGAGAGAGTCTAGTGTGTTTTTAGGGTTTTATACGTGAATTAGAAGGGAAAATAAGTTATGGTATTTTTGTAAATAAAGAAGAAAGCAATGGTATGAGGGTAAATAAGTAAAACAGATTTAAAATTAGTATTAGATTGTCGACCAAAATTTTAAACTCCTTTAAAATTAGAGATATTCAAAATACTAATTAAAAACATAATTAACAATTTCATTAAAACTTTAGCACGCTATTTAATTAAATTTAACATAATTAATCTAGTTCAAAATTCACGGCGCTAGAAAAAAGTTTTACATATTATTTTATAAATATGACAATGTTTTAAATAACTATCAGTAAAAGAATGACAACTCAAAATTTATACAAAAGTTAAGATTAGAGTTAGACGTCTTTGGTAATTTATTTTATTTTATTATACCTTAATTTCAAAATGTTACCTCTATAAGACTTGTACACATATATGTTTTAAGATTTGCATGTAACAGATATCTTATAAATAATTTATTCTTTTTCTCAAGCGGCAATAAAATACCCATAAATTCTAAAGGTGTAAATAAATTCAAAGTGAGACTCAAATTCAAAATGTTCAAATTACTAGTTATAAATAGTGAGATGACAACTAACGATGATGAACATTTTCAACCATTAAATCAATTAAAAAAGTAAACATTCGTTTAAAAAGGATTTTCAATTATCATTGTTTCTTAATTAACCAAATTCTTAAACTTGTGTTTTAAATTAAATTTTCTTTAATTTAACTTAATCAACCTGCCACTTCACCTTCCGTACGTCAGGGCGTGACAATTCACAAAACAACACCCTGGAAAAAAAAGGGGTTACAAAACAACCAAACGTAAAACTAATCATTCTAATCCTTTTATTTTTGTTTCTTTTTGAATTTCTAATTTTGGATTAGTTGGAGACTATCGATTGCTGGTTGGGGAGAATTTTAGAACCTAGCAATTGTTCTTTTTGTCCATGACTAAGTAAAAATTAAGGTAAAATAATCATGATATTAAATAAAATTGTATCAAACGAAGCTACACCAACCTGTAAATAATGATAAAAATAATAAATAAAATCAAAGCCTATACAGGGCTTGAAATTCTGCAAGTAGTAAATCATAAAGTCCTGTTATAATGTATACAAGATAAAATACCAAACCTTACTAAAATACCAAACAACATAAGACACTGCCTTGATCACAACTGATCCTGCAAAACTTGGGGGGAAGGGGAGGAGTTTTAAAATAGGAAAACATGAGCAAACGGCTCAATAGGATTATATTTCAAAACAAAATGTTTAAAAGATTTGCAGAGACAGTTAAAATGAAATAGTCACAAATACGTTAATTGAAAATGAACTTATAATTTACCAAAAATTATAAAAATTTATTTCAATTACTTTCAAGAAGTAATATATGATTTATTGCAAATTAGAAACAAATCGTTTAATAAATAACAAGCTTGCTAGTTAAATAACAACATATAATTTAACTCAAATCATAACTAAAGTATTACTTACATTAGAGCGCACATATAACACCATTGAAGTGTTGGAAAACATGTACGTAGCAAAGAGTATTTTCCAAAAACACAAGTTAGATATGCTATATACATAAATTAATGATAGATCTTACTAACCTCTTTTGTATGCCGAATTGGGCTCTAATCTATATAGAGAAGAACGTTTCAAAAGAGTCTCAACCAACTGGTATTTTTTGCTATCCTCTATCTACGATCAAAGTGTGGATGGTCACACATCATACAGCTCTTCCTTCAGTGACTCTCTTTCCAACCACTTGAGAAGATCTAGGGCTAAGGTTCTTGATGTTGAACAATAGCTCTCAAGCAATTCAGAGTTTCTCAAACTAGAGAACTAACTCTATGCTTTTCAACTGATCTAAATAATTGAGAAAACTCACCCCTACTTATAATGGTCAAATTTAGGGTCAAGCCGGATAAGATAAAGCCTCAAAATTTGAATCTAGATTAATTTCTAATGAAAAATGCATATACTGATTATCACACAATCGGCAGGTTGAACTAATGCATCAGTCTACCAAACTTATGATAATTTAGATTCATAAGAATATTTTATTTTCTACCTAAGATTTTTAGATAAAGCCTCAGTTTTAATTCAAATAACCTAATAGAAAAGTCATATGATCAAAACTATCATTTTGGATAATCTCATACAAAATAAAATATTATCCAAATAATTTAATATGTTTATATTGAATTAATTCTCAAAATTAATTCAACCGATAAACTAACATGAATTATTAGATTTAATCCTATCGAATTTCAACCAATCTAATAATTTAACATAAGTCACCCATATGTAGGAAAAAAATACCGTATCGTTATAGGATTCATTGCGAGTTAGCAAAGGGGACCCAATGGACATATATAGTTCAAGCTCCTATAATTATAAAATACAATATTCCATATACATATTTTATAATTATCAACTCTAACACTAATCCACTAAACGCTCAAAGCTACACTTTCAAACTATATAAAATTACAAAGCTTCAAGTAAGCTAACCGTTTATGACATATCATAATATGTCACATCCCTATAGGATATTCATAATCAACTTGAGGATAAATTATGTTTTATCTTCTCGATTATTTTTATCTTACTTTCCATTATTACACCATTGGAATGCTTACTATCCACGAATAGTAAGCCATTTGGTTACACTTATGTATCCAAATGGTTGAGTGCTCCAGTCGTCCAATTACAAGATAATGTGCATAAAAGAATATCATTAACTCTAAAACAAAAAGCTATAGATTTCATATCTATGAATAACAAGTCTACGTGAATCAAGAGTCATGTCTTCAACGTACCAGTATGCGTATCATCATTAAGTCAGGATGTCACCATTTGATACATCAAAATACATAAGTTAAGAATACGGGTCTATAAGTCATTTTAGGATCAAGACGCAACACATATGATTGTCTAAAGTGAATTGATATGCACAACAGGAATTATTAATCCATATCAATTCAACTTTTTGTCCTTGATCCAATACATCGTCACCTATGACATTTGCACTAATGTTTCTACTCATGGAGTCCCATTTCGATGACCAAGACACGCCATTTCCTGTTAGGGATGTAGACAACATAACAATCTTAGCATGAATAAGCACCAAACTTTATTCCCTCGATCATGGATCTTATGATTTAGACCATCACCTTTATGATTCATGTCTTTCGCATAACATATCCATTATATGCATGATTCTTAAAGGTTTAGACCGATGGTCTTAAACTTTTGTTTGCTTATTATACATTTAACAAAAATGACCGTAAAGACGATAACATTTGGTATATGAATAATAAATAAACTCTTTATTGATAAAATGTCTCCAAAAACATATTACAACATTTTACTCCTTAGGGCACTATGTCTAACACGAAGTGGCTCATACAGGTTTTTAGGACATACCCTTTAGGACATCCTCTTCACGACTTAAATTGTGAAAACTCTAAAAATGATCGCTCGGTTAATGCAATAATCGAGGTTTTGAAAACTTGTTTCAAATATGGCGTAAACAAAATATAGAAGTTTGGTGAATGCAAGAACCGAGGTTCTATTTTTATTTTTGAAACTCCTTTTATTTTTAAAGGCAAAATAGCTTGGTGAATGTTAGAAAATTGAGGTCTGCTTTATTTTATTCTCTATATATATATATATATATTGAAATTCGTATTAGAATATAATAAAAACAAATTTTCAAATAACTTTGAAAATAATTTAAAATCATATATATTCAATAGCTTGGAAAATGTAACGAAAACATTTCTTAAAATCATTTAAGAATATCTTTTAGCCAAATCAACTTTAAAATAGGGCTACCAAGGAAAGGTATGGAAAATCCTACCTCAGTATTAGCATACCGATACCATGAGTTTCAAACCGTTGCTAACCCAACGTAAGCTCCAATACTTTCAAATCTTTAATGTACACTTAAAAAGGTTAGAAATTGAAAATAAATCAAGTATCATTATACCAATTTAATCATTAGTGTACCACATCTAATATTCAAATAAGAATTATGTATAATCATCAAAACATGATGCAACTATACTAAAAAAAATACAGTTCTGGTCTAAAACATTTTCAAGCAATTTTTAAAAATAACATAATTTGAAAAGGAGATCAAAAATATCAGAATCACGAAAATAGAAAAAATCCTTAGCCTACCTGTTGCCTGGCCAGGCGGCCTACCACCTAGAGGGGTTCGACCTGTCGATTAGTCAAGATTTAGATAATTTCCAAATTTTGTTTTCGGTCCTCCCAAGTTTCCAAGCTCGATTTCAACCTGTTTTTGCAAGTCTCAGAGCACATAAAATGTTCAAATATTATAGAAATACAATAGTAAATTGTTCAAAACCAATTTCTTGAAATCTTAAAACACAAATACACTCTAAGATTAAAGTTTATTTGATCAAAATAAAACGTAGAGCATAACCACTCTGAATCTAAACACATGCAATAGCTTGAAAACTCAGAATACCAAATACATATTAAGTCCTATAACTTTATTACATAAAATCATCCATCAATTAGATACTTCCACGTTCAAATCCACATATACTCAAAAGTTGCAAATGTAACATGCATGTCTCAATAACTTCACAAAATTCGGATTCAATTTCAAAGAAACAAAATAAGAAATTCAAGAAGAAATTTGGATAAAGAGAGAGCAAGAAAAAAAAAATCAGATTTTTAGCTAAAGACCCTACCTCAAATCAGTGAGAAAATTGATGCTAAAGCTTGACCCGAATTGGATCTTGGTTTAAGAGGAGTTAGTGATCAGGAAGATGTTTTCTTTTGTGAGTTTTTTGATATGTTTGGAGGGTTGGAATTTTCAGAGAAGGATAAAGAAAGAGTGACGAGAATGAGGAAGGAAAAGAGAGAGTCTAGTGTGTTTTTAGGTTTTCATACGTTAATTAGAAGGGAAAATAAGTTATGGTATTTTTGTAAATAAAGAAGAAAGCAATGGTATGAGGGTAAACAAGTAAAACAGATTTAAAATTAGTATTAGATTATCGACCAGAATTTTAAACTCCTTTAAAATTAGAGATATTCAAAATACTAATTAAAAAACATAATTAACAATTTCATTAAAACTTTAGCACACTATTTAATTAAATTTAACATAATTAATCTAGTTCAAAATTCACGACGCTAGAAAAAAGTTTTACATATTATTTTATAAATATGACAATGTTTTAAATAACTATCAGTAAAAGAATGACAACTCAAAATTTATACAAAAGTTAAGATTATAGTTAGACGTCTTTGGTAATTTATTTTAATTTATTATACCTTAATTTCAAAATGTTACCTCTATAAGACTTGTACACATATATGTTTTAATATTTGCATGTAACATATATCTTATAAATAATTTATTCTTTTTCTCAAGCGGCAATAAGGGACCCATAAATTCCAAAGGTGTAAATAAATTCAAGGTGAGACTCAAATTCAAAATGTTCAAATTACTACTAATAAATAGTGAAATAAATTAAATCAATTAAAACATTTTTCAACCATTAAATCAATTAAAAAAAATCAAAACCACAAAAGAGAAATTGAAAAAGAGGCATATGTATATATAATGAATTATTTAAACATAAAGATGGGGTTAAGGATGAGAAAATGAAAAAAACGATGGGAAACAAACGCATGAAACTATTATTAAGGGACACACACGCCCCTGGCCCCATAGCCCCTTAGTCGTTTTCTTTTGCTCTCTGATTTAATTGTTGCTTCAAGCCAACCCCACCTTGCCACCCCCTTCTCTCTCTTTCTGTTTTTGCTTTCTCTTCATATCATATCATCATATAATACAATAATAAAATCATAAATAAATCCCACGCCCAGATTTTCCTTCTCTCTGATCCTCTTCTCTCCTCTCTCAAAGTTGGAGCCAAACCACCAACTCCCTCTTCCTTCTCCTTCTTCCTTCTTCCTTCTCAAAACTGAGCCGTGGTGATTCCAATTCCATGGACCACTACAGCTCTTCTTCCTCTTTCTCTTTCTCTTCCTCTTCCTCTTCCTCTTTGGAGGGCCAAGCCTTGGCCACTGCCACCGCGGACACAAATTCCAAGGCTGAAACGACGTCGTCGCCGGCATCAATATCGGCTGTACGGCGGGCCCTACTCCTCGTCCAATCCGACGATCTCGATTCGAAACTGGAGGGCGCCAAAGAAATCAGACGCCTCACCAAGACCTCTCAGAAGTGCCGTCGGTTGCTTTCCGACTCGGTTGTTCAACTCACATCCATGCTCCGAGTCCCCGACTCGCCCGAGTCCAACGAGTCTGCTCTCCTGGCTCTCCTCAATCTCGCCGTTAGAGACGAAATGTACGCTCCTCTCTTTTCTCTTTCTCTATTTCTTTTTCTTTGGATTTTGTGTTTCTAAGAATCTGAATCGATTTCCCTCTTCTATTTTTTTTTTCTCTCTTTTTTTTTTTTTAAATTTCGTGGCGTTGTTGGTTGATATGTCAAGTTTCTTGGAAGGTTCTTCTTGGAGTTTGCGAATTACTTTCTTATTTTTCGAACACCGAGAATTGTTTTTGTTACCTTTTTTTTTTTTAGTATTTCTTCTTGGATTCCTCAAATTATAGAAGAATTAATTTAAATTTAATTAATTAAACTTTATCAGCAAAAAAAAAAAATAATAATAATAATAAAACAATAAAGCTGGGTGTGGTGCTCGCAGATTCTCTTCTTTATTCTCCGACTTTCTTTCTTTTTCCTTTTTCCTTTATTCTTTTTTATTTAATTGGCTAACGAGAAATTTCGGAGGCTCAAAATGAAAAATAAAAGTACTTCTGAATTCTCCTTCGGAGGATTTTGGTATTTACTAATTCAATTATGAGTAAGACGAGATATTTTTAATTTATTTTTTTATTCCTCGGATTGTCCTCCACCAACCAAAAAAAAAAAGTGTTAATTTTCGAGGATAATTAGTTGATTACATAGTTGTGCTTTATTTTGAACAGATTATTTGTTAATCTTGGGTGTAGACTAGAAAATTCGTGATAAGAAGGGGTTTGGTTGATAAAAAAAGTTCGGCTGCAGAGAATAATATCAATGTTTAGGTAAAATTTGACCTTCCCTCCGCTCCCTAAGAAAGTTGGGTCTTTGATTTTCGGTTACTCTGACTGGGAACGAACCTTGACTTTCTCTTTTTTAACAATTACCCAAGAATGAAACTGTGGGTGATTTATGGGCCGTTGTTTGTGGTGGAAGTGTTTACTATACTGTTTGGTTTTATTACTTTAGTCTTTCTTTAATCGTGTCTTTGAAGTAAAGCATTCTGATTCGGGAAGCAATCTAGATTCTAGACCCTGCCTTGTTGCCTTCTTGCCTTGTAAAAGAAGAATTGTTTCTTTTAAATTCCAAATTTTCTTTTCTTCTTTTTTTGTTTAATCTTGCTTCGGAACTCATATGTTAGTTATCGAAGCTGTCAAGTTTAATACGAACTGGGACAATCATAATTATTATGCTTTAATTTAAGCATGAAATAATTGGAATCCTGTTTCGTTTTTGTGAGACAGCACGACTTTATGAGAGATGTATATCTATTTTTACTTTTGCTTGGAATGAAAGAATTAATAAGTGTGAGGGAGCCGTGTCATTGTCTAGTTTAGCGCGCAGCTCAATGTAAACTTAGAAAGCATACAACACTTTTCTTGTGACTTATGTTTCTGGTTGTTGCTCCGTTGGGTTTTATCATTTATGGGCTCCACGGTTGGGAAACAGCCCACATCTTTAGCGCACGAGGATTCAATCTGATCTGACGACCAAAAATCCTTTAGTGAACCTGGCTATCTATGGGTTTTGTTTTTCTTGTTCATCCGAGTTGGTTCTTTTCATTTTTAATTTCTTTTTTTTGCTTCTAACACCTTCTCGAGTCCTGTGTTCTCTGTCTATTGGACTTGTTTGGTGGTATTTCCTTAAACTCTGACTTTCTCTCGCTTCACTGTTTTAGGAACAAGGCCAAGATTGTGGAGGCCGGTGCTCTAGAACCGACAATTAGTTTCCTTACATCCGAGAATTCAAATCTACAGGAGTATGCAACTGCTGCTTTACTTACTCTGTCTGCTTCCACCAACAACAAGCCAATCATAGGCGCTTCCCGTGCTATTCCTCTCCTTGTTGAAACCCTTAAACATGGGAGCTCACAAGCCAAGTTTGACGCTGCAATGGCTCTTTCAAATCTCTCAACGTATCCAAAAAACCTTGGCATCATTCTTGAATCGAAACCAATTGCTTCTATCGTTGATTTGCTTATAAACTGTAAGAAATCTTCAAAGACAGCTGAAAAGTGCTGCGCTTTGATAGAATCCCTTGTGGAGTTTGATGAGGGCAGAACTGCCTTAACATCCAAAGATGGTGGGGTGCTTGCAGTAGTTGAAGTGCTAGAAAATGGCTCTCTCCAGAGCCGGGAACATGCTGTTGGCGCGCTCCTGACAATGTGCGAGAGTGACCGTTGCAGGTATCGGGAACCAATTCTTAAAGAAGGCGTAATCCCGGGACTTCTCGAGCTAACCGTGCAAGGAACGCCAAAGTCTCAGGCAAAATCACAAACACTTCTACGGTTGCTGAGGGACTCTCCGTACCCAAGATCTGAGCTGGAACCAGACACACTCGAAAATATAGTCTGCAACATTATCTCACAGATTGATGGAGATGAGCAATCAAGTAAAGCAAAGAAGATGCTTGCAGACATGGTGCAAGTTAGCATGGAGCAGAGCTTGAGACATCTACAGCAAAGGGCTCTGGTATGCACACCGTCTGATTTGCCAATCGGTAGTAGCTGTACTTCTGAAGTTTCTTCGAAGTGACTCTTTTGTTTTATTATTAGCTCTGTCTTCCTTCCCTGACATGTTGTTTTGTGAGATAAAAGTGTTTCATAGTAGAATCCAGGTAACAAAAACAAAAGGGAAAAAGGATATAGTGAAAGAAATGCCAGTCCAGGCCTGTGTGGTGGTGTCGAGTGACTGGTAAGCGTCAATAAACTGGAACTTGTAGGAAGTGGAATGTATTGTGTTAGTTGTTTTGTAAAGAAACTGTTGTATCAAATTGTGAAAATCAAATGAGGGTAGATATTCTCCCTTTCATAGATTGTTTCAATGTCACCTTTTGGATTGAAATTGTAACCGTACAAAGCAAATAGTAATTCCCCTAATAACATGAGCATTTTGAAGATTAATAGTCAGAGACTACCTCTGGACTCCTTATGATCATTGATGGAGAAATTTACTTGCTTTTATTCTGTTTCTCCATGAAGAATCACTTTGTGAGACACTTGATTCGCTTAAAATTCAGCTATTGAGCCCGTTCAGTACTATTTTGCACTGTTGTTAAAAGACTTTGATCGGATAAAACAATGTCAAAAAGGAATTTATGGATCAATTCGCCAACTATAAGTCGAATTAGTTGATGTTCAGTTAAATCGAATGTTAATTTGACCATAAGCGTGCAGAAAACTGAAATTCAAGTCCATAGTGAAACAGTCTTGTTCTTCATATTCTTTTCCTAAACAATGGTCAATTGTTGGGTTTCACCCAATCTGCAAATAATGTGAACCCTTCTGTCCAAATGCCACAAACTGAATCAGATTTACTGGTTGTCAACATATATTTGCTCGGCCTCTTGGATTATCCCTGGTGTTTATGAATGACGATTTTTACATAAAATTTGAGTTGTTTTTCTTAATCATTTGGGGAAAAAAAAAACTTCTTAAAGACGCGTATTGTGTTGTGAAGAAATTTTTGGTTATGTGTCTCTAAACACAATTCAATAATGCAGATGGTCGCCAATAATGGCTTGATCTACGTGGCTGCTTTTTCAGTAGTGTTAGAGAGATTGTACCAACAATGAAAGTGAATGGTTCAAAACAGTGACAACTAAATTCAATTCCCAAGTAGATTGGTAAGTGGTGATTTGACATTTGCCTGCATTTTGGTATCCAAATTCTATTGTTGCCGGCCGAGGAATCGTACTTGTGTTTGGGAAGTTTTGGTTTTGTCAAAAGCGAGAAATACAAAAAGAAAAAAGCCATTAAAAAAATGGAATCTTGTGAACAAGTTTGGTGGGCGGCTGGCCTAAACTCGTGGGCGTCCGTTTTCGGCTGCCCAAACTCATGCAATATTACAAATGCCTTGAAAATCAATTGGTTTCGTCTATTTCGTCGATGCAATTTCTTTTTTCTTTTTTCTTTTTTGCCGTTTTTCTTAATCTGCCAAGGGAAAAATGATTAGTTATTGGCAAAACACATACATGTATTTTTCATTTTTGTATATATTATGTTATATATATGAAAAAGTCACGTAAGGATTTTATATGAAAAAAAATCGTTTTTTTTTAATCTGCCAAGGGAAAAATGATTAGTTATTGGCACAACACATACATGTATTTTTCATTTTTGTATATATTATATTATATATATGAAAAAGTCAAGTAAGGAACTTATATGAAAAAAAAAAAAGGAGAGTGAGTATAATCATCTTAATTGATGCTTTTTTGGTAGAAAGCATAATCGTCTTGCGTTGCAATCTAATACATGCCCCTCAAACTATGTATCATAGGCTCGGAATCAAACTTCCAAAGCCCCTGCTTTGACAGGGGTAGTTTTGCTTTTTGGATATATTAATTTGACAAATGTGATAATCACATCTTACAAGTTACAACTATTCGAATTCTAGTCGTGATGGTTTTATTATTTTGTTGTGTTGTCGTCAATTATTCTAGACAATAGCAGAGGCGATTGGTACATAGTTTGTGGTATTTGGTGGGTGTGAACAAAATCTACGGGAGTATGTGTGACATGGGGTGGGGTCTTATTGTCACAGTTATGATTTACTCTGTTGGCCATATCTCCGGTGGCCCGCCTTCACCATCACTTTGAGAACTTTGATACCATCTCAAAAATTGTCCAAATATTACCGATGGTTATGAGCTCTAAACTGTAGCTCCTTAATGCTAATTGCTAAGAAATGTAAAATGAAAATATAATTGCAGGCCTATTTCAGGAGCATCCAAGTATAGGGCCAGCTGTTGTGAAGCATGTTTACAAAGGATTGAGGCTTTATATAGTCGGACCACTCATTGGGACCCTATCAGGAGGATTTGCCTACAACTTGGAGATTTGACTGGAACTAGTTCATTCTTCAAGGCTATTGCCAATTTTAATTAGTATTTACAGTTTCATTGAGTTCCAATTATTAAAGAAGCACTTAACCAATTGCTCAAAGGCCCGATACTATTCTGTGATTTGTGGTTCTCCATCCTGTTTAGTTGTCGTTAACTTATTTATTTATTCATTCTATTATATTTTTGTTTTATTGGTGAATGCACTTGTTAATTACTTCTACGTAGTAATGAATCAACGATCATAAAATTTGCGCTCATGGTAACTCGATACTCTTTTATTAATATTTTAGCCTCCTTAAATATTGATACCTAAAATCTATTTCATTTATGTTTTTACACACGTCGTTTATTTTCATTTTTCTATAATTTCTTCGTTAGCTATTCGCACCATGCCTTCCAATTTTTAGGTCGCTATCACTTTGTCCTTTGAACTTTAAGAGTTTACATCTTACTATCCTCAAGTTTGAATTTCTACCACTTTGATTCATCTGATTTATTTCTTGTCAAAACCAGATGAATTTTGTGTTATTCCCATAAATTTTAAAAAGTTCCCACCTTATTGTTGAATTTCCAAACATTGAAATTCTTTTACCTACTCCATCGTCCTCTGCCATGCTCTTTACTGCTCCTCCTCGTCGGGTGCTAGGGGTTGGACCGTAGAATAAATTTTGACACTAAAGAGAGACAAACAATGAGATAATTAGTCGGTATACCACTTTCGTACCATTAATGCTTTCTACCACTTTTTTGGAAAACTTTTGATTCACATCACTTCTTTGATGGATAAAGTCCATATTACCTCTTGTTTTTAGTCAATATCTCCCAATCAACCCTAATTTAAGATCATTTCAAAGAACTGATCACCCTAACCTCCATAGTCACTGATGAGACTTAGAAAATATACATTTCTTAAAACTAAAATGAAACTTGATTTTTAATTCAGTATAATTAGTGTGAAAATGGTGAATTTGTGTGCCATAGTGTGAGTTTGAACTTAAATTAACTATTTTGTAATATTTTCAAATTAGTATTACTTTTAATTATTTTTAATCACTCTTTATTATTTTAATTGTTATTTTGAGTTTTTGGAACAAAACAATTTGTCAAATGCTCGATATATCCTTCTTTGAAAACCATGTGCTGAGGACAGGGTTTTATTTGAGGAAAGCTACCCCTCCTTCTTCTATTTATTTCCTCTCCCTCTCCTTCCCTCACACTCTCTCTCTGCTCTCCCTTTCTCTCTCTTGTTCCCTCTCACGTTTTCTCTCTCATTTTTTATTTCAAAAATTTTTAAGCCAAGCTTCGATTCTTAGTGGATTGAAAGCTCGAGAACGCGATTGCAAGCTTACAAACTCAGATTCAAGCTCAAATTTCAAGGTTAGTTTAACTTTTTTTCAAATTTTAAACTTTTTTCCTAAAGTCTCAATTTCTTCAAAATGTTGCAATCCAAGTTAAGTGAGCTTAGGAAACCCTTAATCTAAGTTAGTAAAACTCAAATCATCTAGAATCTAGGTTTAATTTAATGAAAAAAGGATTAAATCAAGTTTATCCTTTTTCTCTCATTTTCGGTTTTCTTTGAAATTTTCCTTGTAAATCTTGTTTAAAATCGTTTAAATGTGTTTTATTATGTTTTTCTACCATTTATGAATATTAACCATGCTTGAGAATCAAGAAAACAAGTTTAGATTAAGATTTTAATCTCGGGGAGGCCGAGACTCGAAGTCTCAGGTCCTTAGATTTTTTCATTTCGACAAGCCGATCTTGAACATTAGTAGGCTGGACTCATGAGTTCAGTATGCCAGATTCATATCATCGACAGGCCGAACTTGGAAAAGTTTGGTAGGCCGGTCTAGCATGGCCGATAGGCCAAACTGTGTAGTTCAGCAGGCCGACCGGCCACAGGAAAAATGGTTGTTTTTCACCCATTTTCATTATTTTAAACCCAAGTTGAGAATTTAAACTTTATAGTATGATTTTACGGACATAAATGGCACACTAGGACACTATAAGATAACTTAATAGTGTAATATATCTTAAGTTAGATGTTGATGAGCTTAGTCTAAATTAAAGGTCGTTCGTGGTTCTGTGGAGCTAACGTATAACGAGTTGGGACTGCGGTGCTGAGTCATGATGCAGGATATCGAGGTAGGACTTCTACCCCCTTCCTTTGGTAGCCAGGTTTTTAAGTGATTTTGGGCTCGAAAGATTTTTTCGAAAGGTTTTCAATGATTGACAAAATGTTTTAAATATTTTCAAAGGAGGCCTTTGGCCACAAAATGATCTCTTTCAATTTGTTTTTTTAAGTAATAATTAAAATAATTTTCTCAGTATTTTTAATTACTTGTCTAAGAATGAATGTTCATAATGAATCAAATAATGAATGTAATTGAGAATACTCGGTAACAGAGATTTAAATAATGATAAATACACATAAGGGCATGATATCATATTAAGAGATTGGGTTGTGTAGAGTGCAATCTTGGGGGCAAATCCCAAAACTTAGCTGGGCCACTACGGTGGTGACTTGTATGGTTTGCCTGAAGAAGACTATAAGGTTCTTTCTGGATGAACAAAGAACCGTTTTGGTAAGAACGATTTAAATGAATTATTGGTTCATTTATTTATCAAATTTTGTTTTCTAAATACTTTTCAGAATGCAAAATCTTATATTCAAATTAATATTTTCTAAATCTAGTCCTACTGAGCCTTCTGTTCACATTTCTTTATTTGTTTTAAAACCCTTTCCCTTTAGGTGGATTGCAGCTTAAGACCAACTAGGAGGCAACAAGGTAAATTCGTGAGTTATAGGAATTTTGTTTAGGTTATTTCTTTATTTAAATCAAGACATGTATTATTTAAATTTTGATATCTCGTATTAGACTGTGATTGTAATATTTTATTATCGATCCCATGTGTGTACACTAATGTGGGTTCAATGGGGCCTGGCCTATTTTTATGTGTCTTTAATATTTTATTTCATGATTAACTGTTTCACAATAACAATAATTATTTTTAAGAAATTTTCAAATTATCACATTTTTCAAAACACCCCAAAACATTTAATTAGTAATTTCAATAAAAAATCTGGTTTAATTAGCTTAATTAATCTACCACGTCATTACCTGTACTTCGGGGCATGACAAAATGGTATTAGAGCCCTAGGTTATAAAGCTTGGGAATTGTACACACATAGATACGATAGTGAAAAGCCTCTGGCAGTCCAATTTTATTTTTAGAAACCGAGAGAATGGCACTTGGGTGTCATCCAGTTGTGGCTGACGCAGATTCTATGAATAAAGGAAGCATGATAGAGGCTACATTTACCGCTCTTCAATAGATGGTAGCGACGACTAGACTTGGAAGTTCTGAGGTAGGTGGCCAGCATTAGTGCTCTAGGGAACTTTAGCGTGCATCTATCCCAGCTTTCGATAGAGATGGGGGTCCGTAGGTGGCTGAATATTGGTTAGACTCAGTAGTATATCTGGTGGAATTCATGACTTATAAGTGGTAGGCGGTGCTGACACCTAGTAAAGCAAGTAAAGCATCTAGAGAATGATAGGAATATCAGTGAGAAAAGATTCGAGGAATTGTTCTATGAGCATTGTTTTTAGCAAGGATATAGAGACTAAAAGATCGCTGAAATTTACTGGATGGGATAGGGCGACATGACGGTTCGGGAACACGAGGTAAAGTTTAATGAGTTAGCCAAGTTTGTTCCATTCACTGTGGCTTCTAAATGTGAAAAGTGTATCAAGTTTTAGGAAGGGTTTAAGATATCCACTCGATGGCAACTGATGGCCTTGTGACTTTGGAGTTTTGGTAAGTTAGAGTCGTCAGCTTTATCGATCGGAAGATATTACGCTCTTTACTACAACGATCGGGCGAGAACATCAGGAAGACCCTAAAGGAGCAATAGGAGAAATAGCGATTGCAAGCTTGGGTGAAGGATCAGCACGGTAATGTTAGCAGTGGAAGCAGTAGTTCATTTAGCATCAGACGAAGTAACCCTTGCCATCTCTACCAGTAGCCAGGATGCGTCGGGAGGAGCTGCCCAATAAGGAATGATCGATAAGGATCTCAGACCGAAGAGAGTGCAAGCTGTCAGCCTCAACCTTAGTCCTTACCTCCACCTTAGCAACTTTCTTAGTTTTAGCTTCATTAGTTTTCTCCGTAGCAGTATCAGCCGATGAATCCAGGACGTAGCAGTGCTAACAGACTCCTGTTTAAGTTCATGCGATGACTTTAGGAAGTTTGGATGCTCAGACCAACAACGTGAGAGTCGATGGTACGGTTCTGGTTTCTTAGTCTCTAGTTTTGGTTCCCTTTGATATTGGTGTCACTCATTCTCTCATTTTGAGCTCATTTGTGCATGCCTTGGAAATAGGGATAGAGGAATTTGATGAACCCTTGGTAGATAACTCACCCTTGCTAGAGCAATAAAAAGGTTACTGCAATTCGTGATTGGTTGAGGGCTGCTCAGGTAGGCAGAAGAGTTTTTGCGAGTAGAAGACGACGACCTCCAAAACTTAAGGTAGGGGATTCTGTTTTCTTAAAGGTTTCGCCGTGTAGGTGAGTTTCGCGTATTGGTGTGAACGGGATTTTGCACCGAGGTGTGTTGGATCATTCAAAATTTCTCAATGTGTTGAAGTGACCGCTTATCGCCTTGATCTTCCTTCCGAACTCTCATATTCATGTTGTATTTCGTGTGTGTTGATGCTTTGGAATGTCTATAACAACCCAAAATTTTAATGCACTAAAAATGCATTAAATTAAGGATTTAATTGAGAAGAAAAACATGATTTAAAGAAAATTACTGTATAATAACATGAAAATTATATGGTATTGGAATAATTCAGTGTAAGGAAAATACACTAATGAGATTACGCAGTATAAAAATTCACTGTAAAAGTAATGCAGTGTAAGAATTGGACTGTTGTAAAGTCACACAATATAGAATTGGACTGTGTAAAAAGTATAGACCACACTTTTTAATATAAAAGCAAAGAGAGAAAAAAAAGGAAATTCGGGATAAACTCAGCTATTTCTCTCTCTTCTTTCTCTCTCTACTTTCTCTCTCCTCACAAAAAAGAAATTGAGATTTTGAGCTCCGTTTTCGACACCTCCCACACCGTTGGAAAGATCTCGACGAGCTGAGCTCAATGGTGTGTCGAACAGCCCAAAACACCACCGAAGAAAGGCTCACGTGCCGCCCAAAGTGGTGGTGAGACCCAATTTTTCTGAGCTGATTTCTCCTTCATCCGACCACCAATCGAGGTGATTTTGGTCTCTATGGACTCAGGGTGATGAGAGGAACAAGATGGTACCCATTTCCTAGCTCAATTCCAGCTGAAAGAGCCTCATCGGAGCCGCCCTAGGTCCGTCGTGGCACCACCGTGGGAACCGCCGTTCCCGGCGGTGGTGAGGCACACCGCCGGTGCCAAAAGCTTCAGAGGGAGCCGGGGATCAAAACCCCCAACTTGATTGTACGGTAGCATCGCCCCATGCCAGAGTTTGACCTGCTCCGCCACCGACCATCGTGAGCAACGGCGATCTCGCTTGTCGCGCCGCTGTTGTGCCAAATTGATGGCACGGTTATGCTCAGAAGAGCACGGGTAATGTGTAGGTGCCTTCAATTTCATAAAATGTCATCGGATGGATGGAGAACGACATCTCTGTCGTGAGCTGTCGAGAGGGTAGGCGGAGCCACCACCTCACGCCATGTCAAGTTGCCCCACCATGGGGAAAACGCTTAGAGAGGGACGGGGAAGGAAAACCCCAAATCAATTTGGGGCCACCGTCATCGAAAAGCCAAAATTGGGACTGCCAGTTTTGGTCGAGAATCCCACCCTTGATTCATGCAGATGGAGGCTGAATTGAAAGCCGTTCCTGAATATCGTTCATTGTTGCCAGCCCAGAAACACCACCGGGCCTACGCTCTGATACCAGATTGTCACAGGGTCGTGACTCTTTCACAAATTTTTCACCTGTGATGGCACCAAATTCCTCACTTAGCCAGCCAACTCACACACTCGTTTTGTATCAAAGGAACACAACACAACCAACGTACGAGAATTCTTCCCAACCCTTTATTAACTCACATAAAAGGAATACAACAATGTTGCTGGGATCACACACTCGGCAATTGTGTCCTCAGCCTAAGCCATCCATGGCTTTAAATAAATAACAATGGCAACACGTGTTGGCTGACAGCCCCAGCCAATAAGCCACACATTTCTGAAGGGTCACTTGTGTTGGGTCTTCATTGGCCATCTAGGATAGAAGGGGCGCGGATCCAAATAACCGCTCGTAACCGCTCTCACATGCGCAGCATGGCGCATGCTTGTCTCACAATCGCGTGCCACATAGGTCAGGTAACCGCCTTGCCATCTGCTGCCTTGCCACGTGCATCAGGGCCTGGTCTCTCCAAGCCGCGTGTCATGTCCTGGTCTATCCGTGTCATGTGCCTTAATTCCCCACCATGTGCCTCAACCAATTCTGAATGACCCACGTACGTGCATGCCTACTCCCATGCACGTTGCCTCCTTTGCATGCTGGTCCTCACGTCCATGCCATGCAAAACCACATTAAATCACAACCATGCCTTTCTCTCGACTTGGCTGCTCACTGCCCGTGCACACAGGCTAGGGTTAAGCCATCAGGTGCTAACATTACCCGACTAGAAGATTTTGTTGGTGCCCCTTTGACTGATGATGTCGTGAGTCTGTCTGTTCAATTTGAGCGGCAGTCTGAACAAATTGCGGCCCTAAAGGCAGCCCGTGCGGACCTGATGAAAGACATGGAGGAACGTTTTACTTCCATGATGCACGATTTCATCACGATGGTCGACCTGGTGAAAGATAACTCCAAGAGATTGGAGGATGAGTTAAACATTATCAGGAGGGCTGTGGCAACCCCTCAACCAACCGATGGTGCCCCTGGTTCATCAAAGGTGAAAGTCCCTGAACCAAAGCCATTCAATGGCAATCGAAATGCAAAGGAATTAGAGAATTTTTTGTGGGATATGGAGCAGTATTTCAAGGCTGCTCGTGTGGCAGAAAACAAACAAGTAACGATAACGAGCATGTACCTTTGCGGCGATGCCAAACTTTGGTGGCGCACACAGCTGGATGATGATGCAAACTCAACCAGGCCTTGGATTGACACGTTTGAAGCCTTGAAGAAAGAATTGAAGGATCAATTCTTGCCCCTGAACTTGGCTTGGTTAGCAAGAGAGACTCTGAAAAAGTTGAAGCACACTGGCCTAGTGCGGGATTATGTGAGGGAATTCAATTCTTTGATGTTGGACATCAAGAATATGTCTGAGGAAGATAAGTTGTTCAACTTCTTCTCCAGATTGCAACCTTGGGCTCAGGCCGAATTAAGGAGGCAGAATGTAAAGGATCTGCCCATGGCCATTGCTGCTGCGGATAGCCTGATTGATTACAAGTTTGGGCCTTCTTCGTCCAACACTGATAGGAAGAAGCCCAGGGATGACGGCAAGAGAAGCCAGAAATCTAGCAAAGAGGGAAAGAAAGATAAGCAGAAGAGAAAAGAATGGGAAGCCTCAGAGCCAAAGGGAACAGAGGCATCTCACAGTAAGAAAAACTCAGGATGCTTTATCTGTGATGGCCCTCATCGGGCAAGAGAGTGCCCAAGGAAGGAGAAGCTGTCGGCCCTCATTACTCAAGAAGGGTCTGATGACGAGGAAAGTGCTACGAAACCGAGACTGAACCCCCTTTAGTTGCTAAACGCTATCACGGGTGACAAACAAGGCTCTCGAAAGGGGCTCATGTATGTGGATGTGTTGCTGAATGGGCATGCAGTGCGTGCAATGTTGGACACCGGTGCGACCAACAACTTCCTGTCACAGCGAAAAATTGCAGACCTTGGGCTTACTGTTTCAAAGACCTCGAGTAGGATCAAGGCTGTGAATTCTGGTGCACAGCCCATCCAAGGTATGACCACATCGCCCTTGAAGATTGGCGATTGGGAGCAAGAGTGTTGCTTCATGGCGGTCCCCCTTGATGACTACGACCTGATCCTTGGAATAGAGTTCTTTGTGAAGGAAAAAGCAGTGGCAGTGCCCCATCTGAGTGGGCTATTTATTCAAGATGAGGCCAAATCATGTTTTGTTCGAGCAGAGTTTTGTGAGCAAACTGCAGAGAAGCCGTTGTTGCAGTCGGCTTCCCAGTTGAAGTCAGGTTTAAAGCGGGGTGAAACAACGTTAGTGGCTGCCTTGGTCGAGATCAAGCCAGACCAAGTTGTAGATGTACCTAACGAAGTGGCTAAAGTGCTTGAAGAATTTCAAGACGTGATGCCACTCGAACTACCAAAAAGGCTGCCCCCTCGGAGGAAATTTGACCACAAGATAGACCTTGAATCAGGCGCTATACCCCCTGCCCGTGCCCCTTACCACATGGCGCCTGTAGAGTTGGCGAAGTTACGAAGGTAGTTAGATGAGTTACTGGAGGCAGGCTACTTACAGCCTTCAAGGGCCCCATATGGTGCACCTGTTTTGTTCCAAAAAAAGCAGGATGGGACCCTCCGCATGTGTGTAGATTACCGAGCACTCAACAAGGTGACGGTGAAAAACAAGTACCCCATGCCTAATGTAGCAGATTTGTTTGACCGATTATCGAAGGCATCCTACTTCACCAAGCTTGACTTGTGGTCTGGGTATTGGCAAGTCCGCATTGCTAAGGGAGACAAGTCTAAAACAGCAATGGTCACTAGGTATGGCTCATTTGAATTCCTAGTGATGCCTTTCGGTCTCACTAACGCTCCTGCTACTTTTTGTAACCTTATGAATGATGTGCTCTATGAGTTTCTGGATAGCTTTGTGGTGGTCTATTTGGATTATATTGTGGTGTACAGTGAGTCATTGGCTCAGCATGTTGAGCACCTAAGGAAGGTGTTTTGCAAACTGAGGGAAAACTCCTTGTATGTGAAAAAGGAGAAATGCGAGTTTTGTATGCAGGAAATCTTGTTTTTGGGGCACAAGATTAGCAAGGGGCATATCAAAATGGATGAACGAAAGATCAAGGCCATTGTGGATTGGCCCGGCCCTACGATGGTAACCGAGTTGAGATCGTTCCTTGGCTTAGCTAACTACTACAGGCGCTTCATTGAAGGATATTCCAAGAAGGTGAATCCGGTCACCGACCTGCTAAGGAAGGATAAGAAGTGGGCTTGGACAGTAGAATGCCAAGAAGCGTTTGAGAAGATCAAGGTAGTGGTGACTTCAGAACCAGTGCTGTGGTTGCCTAACTTTGAAATTTCATTTGAAGTGCATACTGATGCTTCTGACCGAGCTATTGGTGGGGTGTTGGTCCAGGAAGGGCACCCCATTGCATATGAGAGTAGAAAGTTGAAAGACGTGGAGCAGCGATATTTAGACAATGAGAAAGAGATGGTGGCTGTGATCCATTGTCTTGAGATGTGGAAACATTACCTGCTGGGAACAAAGTTTACTATGGTGACAGACAACGTGGCCAACACTTACTTCAAGTCTCAGAAGAAATTATCCCCAAAACAGGCCCGTTGGCAGGAGTTTCTTGCTGAGTTTGACTTTGCATGGCTGCATCGTCCAGGCAGTGAGAATCAGGTAGCAGATACCCTAAGCAGGAAAGAGGTACAATCATATGTGGCTTCATTGACCCATGTCCAAACTGACTTTGTTGATAAGATTAGACAGGCTGCGGAGGCAGACACTACATACTGTCAACTAAGGCAACAAGTTAAAGATGGACTTGTCCGAAGATATTGGGTTGATGAGGGCTTGCTGTATGCACGAGGAGGCCGACTCTTTGTCCCAAAAAGGGGGGGACTAAGACAAGAGTTGCTGAAAGAGACCCATGACCGGTTGTGGGCAGGACATCCTGGCATTGAGCGGATGATGGCGCTTGTGTCGAAACACTATTTCTGGCCAAAGATGGAGGAAGACATCGAGATGTATGTTCGCACATGTCTAGTGTGCCAACTAGACAAGACCGAGAAAATGAAGCAGGCGGGACTACTTCAGCCCCTGCCCATTCCTGAGAAGCTGTGGGTGTCCATCTTCATGGACTTCATTGTGGGATTCCCAACAGAAGAAGGCCTGAGTTCGATATTGGTGGTGGTGGACCGGTTTTCTAAGTATGCTGTGTTCATGGCTGCACCCCATGCATGTACAGCCAAAGTGGTAGCCGAGTTGTTTATGAAGCACGTGGTGAAGGTGTTTGGCTTACCCCTGGACATAGTCAGCGATCGTGATGCGAGATTCACTGGTAAATTCTGGACTTATCTTTTCAAACTCATGGGTTCGGAATTAAAGTTTTCTACAGCCAACCATCCGCAATGAACAACTTCACCAACGACATTCTCGTTGATAACGAACCTGTGACAATCTGACCCCACCAATGGACTCAGGAGGGTCAATTTAGGGGGGGTAGGCTCAAGCTCAGCCATCAACGAGGCCAGTTGACGTCGATCAACGGCCGATCAACAGCGGTCAACGGCCGACCAAGGCTCATTTTGGGATTTTGTGATCCGGACCTCTGCTCGATGATCCAAGACCGCCTCCTGATGCGTTTCGATGCTCTAAACGCAACGGTGTCCTTCGTTTGAGCTAATTCCACTCTGGTGAAAATCGTCCAATACCGACTATATGCGAATCGAGGCGATTCAAACTATATTATCGGAGTCTAGAATGACATGTTCAAGAATGTATGATCTCCAGGAAG
>CAMOHE010049147.1:24112-35425 GCA_946598075.1 Artocarpus hirsutus
ACAACTTCACCAACGACATTCTCGTTGATAACGAACCTGTGACAATCTGACCCCACCAATGGACTCAGGAGGGTCAATTTAGGGGGGGTAGGCTCAAGCTCAGCCATCAACGAGGCCAGTTGACGTCAATCAACGGTCGATCAACAGCGGTCAACGGCCGACCAAGGCTCATTTTGGGATTTTGTGATAACGCAACGGTGTCCTTCGTTTGAGCTAATTCCACTCTGGTGAAAATCGTCCAATACCGACTGTATGCGAATCGAGGCGATTCAAACTATATTATCGGAGTCCAGAATGACATGTTCAAGAATGTATGATCTCCAGGAAGCACTCCTAGCCATTTATGGTAGCTCGAGGAGCACTGTAGAGGATACTTCATATACTGTTGATACAACGAGGTACAATTGGACCCGCATAGCTCGGAGTCCAAGTAAGTGGCAATCTCACTTACAGTATGAATCGTATTTAGATGCTTTCATAAGATTTATGAAATTGCATGATTAGTGATTGGTACACTGTTTTATGTGAGAATGAAGGAAAATGAGACCAATGGCAAAATGGTCATTTTATGAAAAAGATCAAAATGGACCCACAATGCCCGATGTCGGGAATTGTTTCTTAGTGGTAATTTTTCCATATTATGTATGTAATGGAATGTTAAGTTACGTAATGAGTGTTGTTAAGTCACGAAATGGACGAAAAACTTGTTAAAGGCAAAATCGTCATTTTTACGAAAATGGCTCGAACGGAGCCGGACACTCCAATTTAGCATAACGTTATTAGACGAAAAATATTCTGTAATATGTTGAGTAATATAACCGCCAGTGAGACGGGAAGTTATATAAAGGGAATGCATGTTTAATGCTTACGTTTTATTATCAATCAAGTGGATTGATAAATAGGAAGCTAATTAATGAGTCGGCTGTCGTATGATCAGGACACAGGAGCCGACTAATGAAAGGAAAAGGAATGAGACAGGAAAGGAATAGAGTACGCTAGAGCATAGTAGGGGTAAGTTTCAGACCTCACCTATAGCATGAAGTAAATGATTTTTAAATCTTTTGTTATACGTTTATAAATGAGCTTGCAAGTATTATGCAAGTTGTTTCTAAAGTATGTTTGTATTTATTATGCAAAAGTTTTAAAGGTTCAATGTAAGATTTGCAATGAATTTGCAAGTACTATGTTTAAAGTCTATTTGCATATTGGTATGCACAATGTTTAAAAAGTCCAAGTTATGCTTTTTAAAGTATTTAAAGCATGTTTGGCATTTTAACAATGCATAATGTTTCATAGTTCAAGTTATAAGCTTTATGATGCATTGTTATGCATTCAGTTAAGTTTCGAAATAAAAGTTGTGAATTGCAAAATGTGATTGCATTATATGTTGCATATGTTATGCAATAAGTGTTAGAGTATATGTTATGATTTGCAAAAGGTGATTGCATTACATGATGCATTTGATATGTAATACGTTGCATTCGTTATGCAATAGATTTCATGGTACAAGCTATGAATTGCAATTGTGTTTGCATATGATGTAACTGCATCTGTCATGCTCACAAAAGATAATAAGAAGGTAAAGTAAGGATAAAAAGGAAATTGTCATACCAGCCTCTGTGTTATGAGGTAATAAACATAAAGTTAAAGTTAACCTCTAAGATGTGAGGTACTTGACCACGTGATCGACGGTCTCAAGTCTTCCGCAAGGGATGCATCATGTTAATGATCTCATGATTAATGAGTTAGTATGAACACTAAAGCAAGGTAAGGAAAGTGAATGAAAGATAAGGAAAGATAAGGACAAGGATAGAAAGTTAAGAAATGAGATAGTAAGTTAAAGTAAAGAAAAGAGTGTTCATAAAATGCTCATAATTGAAGGTACATAATTGAGCATAAATGGAATCATGCATTTTAATTCTACTTGAATTCCTTTTTATGAAGTATTTATATGTCATGTTATGAAAGATATTTTGAGAAACGTTTTACGTTGAACGTTTATGAAAAACGTATTTATGTTTATGAAAAACATTCTAAGGAATGTTTTATGATAAATGTTTATGGAAAACATTTTCATGTTTTTAAGAAAAGGTTTATAAAGGATGCTTTACGAAATGCATTCTAAGGATTGATGTTAAATGTTTTAAGAAAACGTTTATGAGAAACGTTTTATTAATGTTTCAAGCGTGTTATAAAACATTTATGAGGAACGTTTTAGAAATGTGTTATGAAAACGTTTATGAGAAACATTTTAGAAATGTTTTATGAAAAGTGTTTATGAAAAACATTTATGAAGAATGTTTCAAGAGGAAAGTTTTTATGAGGAAATGTTTAAAGTATGTTTAAACGCTTTGTGAGTTTATGTTTGAACTTACTGAGCGTAAGCTCATAAGAAGTTTTTCATGCTGTAGGTAATGTATGGGTGACCTGTAGGACCCGTTAGAGGAGCTAGGTGCTGCGGAAGGGCAGATGCGAGATGTGGGAATAGATATCACTATAGTTTGTTTCCGCTATGCTAAGAAAAGGTTTTACACTCTTTAATATAGTATTTCCAAGGTTTTTAAGGAAATAAGAGTTTTAAAGAAATGTTTTCAAAAGTTTTAAGATACATTGTACTAAATGTATTAGACAATTACGAAATGATGATTTAGGCAATGTTTTAGTATATGTTTCTTATTCAGTTTTAAGAAACAGTTTGAAATGGTTTTAAAGACAAAGGTTGAGCGAGATCTCAACAAGAATGGCGACGAAGGTCGCAACAGTTTCCAAGTACGTTTTAAAGAGTATTTAAAAATTTTTTTTTGTAATTCAGTATTTTCTTACTAAGTAAGTAAGATTACTGTACAAGCAACGAGGTTTATGATAGTTTAAGGGACGGGCCGAAAAGGCGGGTCGTCACAGGTGATATCAGAGCAGTATCCTACCATCCCATTTCACGCTGCCATATGTCCGCTACACCATAGTTCAAGTAAGTAAGTTAAGTTAAGTAAGCAGGAAAGTTAGTATTTAACGATTACGTGTTTATGTCGGGAATGTAGCCTTTGATATCGGCACATCCGGATAAATGATGAGAAAGGTAGATGTCAAAGGATGAACGTAATGTTACATGTTAAAATTTTCCCGCAAGTCGATGACGGTTATCGTCCATCAGCGGTATCAAGTCATTGATGGTCAACAGATGGCCGATAGCTCAAAAATCAAGAAGATGAGCTCGTGACACGTTATGATGTTTAGGCGACAATGGTGTCTCTATATGAACAAATCTCGCACTGTTAAAAGTCAATTGGTATTGACTACACGTATAACGAGGAAAGTAGATCACGATAACAAAAGAAGAGGTCCGAAAGTGATTTTCGGTGCTTTATGGAACGAGAATGTTTGAGAGTAACCAGGCATTAGATGACTAAATATGCGATTTTTTCGAGCATAAGCACTCTGCAGCTAAGCTAAGACATGCTAATGAGCTCGAAACTACCCAGATGGGAATCACGATCAAGACAACGATGCCCAATTTGGCAACGAAAAACCTCACAGATTGGAGGATGAAAGCTAGAATTTGACACGTTATGAGGAAAGTTACAGCAAAATGTCGTCAAGAATGGATATGGAACCGAAAGATTATGGATTTTGTGGTCAGATGACCCTAATATTCAGATAGAAATTATGCGAATTGACTGGAAAAGAGCCCTATTTTCAAGAATAGCATTCATAGGTAGAATGCTAAACCTTTAAATGAATGGAAATTGCGCTTAGATGTTGAAAGATCAGAGTGTGCAGCAAAAGTATGGTGTTATAATGCAAGGAAATATGTCAATGAAATGATGGAAATTGTTGAAGTTTTAAGATGAAGGTTTAGTTATGGTGAAAAAGTATGAATGCAAGGAAGTATGTAAAGAACAGAAGGAGGATAAGGACATAAACTACCATGGAAGGTTCTAATTTTCGAGAACGAAAATTGTTAAGGAGGGTAGATTGTAACAACCCAAAATTTTAATGCACTAAAAATGCATTAAATTAAGGATTTAATTGAGAAGAAAAACATGATTTAAGGAAAAGAACTGTATAATAACGTGGAAATTATACGGTATTGGAATAATTCTGCGTAAGGAAAATACACTGATGAAATTATGCAGTATAAAAATTACACTGTAAAATAATACAGTATAAGAATTAGATTGTTGTAAAGTCACCCAATATAGAATTGGACTGTGTAAAAAGTGTAGACCACACTTTTTAATATGAAAGCAAAGAGAGAAAAAAAAAGAAAAAAAAAAGGAAATTCGGGATGAACTCAGCTGTTTCTCTCTCTTTTTTCTCTCTCTACTTTCTCTCTCCTCACAAAAATGAAATTGAGATTTTGAGCTCCGTTTTCGACACCTCCCACACCGTTGGAAAGATCTTGACAAGCTGAGTTCAACGGTGTGTCGAATAGCCCAAAACACCACCGGAGAAAGGCTCACGCGTCGCCCAAAGTGGCGGCGAGACCCAATTTTCTCGAGCTGATTTCTCCTTCGTCTGACCTCCAATCGAGGTGATTTTGGTCTCTATGGACTCAGGGTGATGAGTGGAACAAGATGGTACCCATTTCCCAGCTCAATTCCAGCTGGAAGAGCCTCGTCGGAGCCCCCCTAGGTCTGTCGTGGCACCACCGTGGGAACCGCCGTTCCCGACGGTGGTGAGGCACACCGCCGGTGCCAAAAGCTTCAGAGGGAGCCGGGGATCAAAACCCCCAACTTGATTGCACAGTAGCACCGCCCAATGCCAAAGTTTGACCTGCTCTGCCACCGACAGCCATGAGCAATGACGATCTCGCCTGTCGCACCGCTGTTGTGCCAAATTGATGGCACAGTTATGCTCAGAAGAGCATGGGTAACGTGTAGGTGCCTTCAATTTTGTAAAATGTCATCGGATGGATGGAGAACGACGTCTCCGTCGTGCGCCGCTGAGAGGGTAGGCGGAGCCAGCGCCTCACGCCATGTCGAGCTACCCCACCATGGGAAAAACGCTCAGAAAGGGACGGGGAAGGAAACCCCCAAATCAATTTGGGGCCATTGTCGTCGAAAAGCCAAAATCGAGACTGCCAGTTTTGGTCGAGAATCCCACCCTCAATTCATGCAGATGGAGGCCAAATTGGAAGAAATTGACCCCACCAATGGACTCAGGAGGGTTGATTTAGGGGGTTAGGCTTAAGCTCAGCCATCAATGAGGCTAGTTGACGCCGGTCAACCGCCAGTCAACGCCGGGCCAAGGCTCGTTTTGGTATTTTGTGATCCAGACCTTCAATCGATGATCTGAGACAGCTTCCTGACTCATTTGCTCTGAACGCAATGGTGTCCTCTGTTTGAGCTAATTCCACTTCGGTGAAAATCACTCGGTACCGACTGCACGTGGATCGAGGCGATTCAAACTGTATTATCAGAGTGCAGAATAACATGTTCAAGAATGTATGATCTCCAGGAAGCACTCCTAGCCATTTATGGTAGCTTGAGGAGCACTGCAGAGGATGCATCATATACTGTTGATACAGCGAGGTACAACCGGACCCGCGTAGCTCGAAGTCCAAGTAAGTGGCAATCTCGCTTACAGTATGAATCATACTTTCATATGATTAATGAAATTGCATGATCAGTTATTGGTACACTGTTTTATGTGAGAATGAAGGAACATGAGACCAAGGACAAAATGGTCATTTTATGAAAAATGATCAAAATGGACCCGAAACGCCTGATGCCAGGAATTGTTTCTTAGTGGTAATTTTTCCATTTTATGTATGTAACAGAATGTTAAGTTACGTAATGAGTGTTGTTAAGTCACGAAATGGACGAAAAACCCGTTAAGGGCAAAATCGTCATTTTTACAAAAATGGCTAGAACGGAGCCGGACACTCCAATTTAGCATAACGTTATTAGACGAAAAATATTTCGTAATATGTTGAGTAATGTAACCGCCAGTGAGACGGGAAGTTATATAAAGGGAATGCATGTTTAATGCTTACGTTTTATTATCAATCGAGTGGATTGATAAATAGGAAGTTAATTAATGAGTCGGCTGTCGTATGATCAGGGCACAGGAGCCAACTAACGAAAGGAAAAGGAATGAGACAGGAAAAGAATAGAGTACGCTAGAGCATAGTACGGGTAAGTTTCAGACCTCTCCTACAGCATGAAGTAAATGATTTTTAAATCTTTTGTTATGCATTCAGTTAAGTTTCAAAATAAAAGTTGTGAATTGCAAAATGTGATTGCATTATATGTTGCATATGTTATGCAATAAGTGTTAGAGTATATGTTATGATTTGCAAAAGGTGATTGCATTACATGATGCATTTTATATGTAATACGTTGCATTCGTTATGCAATAGATTTCACGGTACAAGCTATGAATTGCAATTGTGTTTGCATATGATGTGATTGCATCTGTCATGCTCACAAAAGATAATAAGAAGGTAAAGTAAGGATAAAAAGGAAAGTGTCGTACCAGCCTCTGTGTTATGAGGTAATAAACGTAAAGTTAAAGTTAACCTCTAAGATGTAAGGTACTTGACCACGTGATCGATGGTCTCAAGTCTTCCGCAAGGGAAGCAACATGTTAATGATCTCATGATTAATGAGTTGGTACAAACACTAAAGCAAAGGTAAGGAAAGTGAATCAAAGATAAGGAAAGATATGGACAAGGATAGAAAATTAAGAAATGAGATAGTAAGTTAATGTAAAGAAAAGAGTATTCATAAAATGCTCATAATTAAAGGTACATAGTTGAACATAAATGGAATCATGCATTTTAACTCTGCTTGAATTCCTTTTTATAAAGTATTTATATGTCATGTTATGAAAGACATTTTGAGAAACGTTTTGCGTTGAACGTTTATGAAAAACGTATTTATGTTTATGAAAAACATTCTAAGGAATGTTTTATGATAAATGTTTATGGAAAACATTTTCATGTTTTTAATAAAAGGTTTATAAAGGATGCTTTATGAAATGCATTCTAAGGATTGATGTTAAATGTTTTAAGAAAACGTTTATGAGAAACGTTTTATAAATGTTTCAAGCGTGTTATGAAAACATTTATGAGGAATGTTTTAGAAATGTGTTATGAAAACGTTTATGAGAAACATTTTAGAAATGTTTTATGAAAAGTGTTTATGAAAAACGTTTATGAAGAATGTTTCAAGAGGAAAGTTTTTATGAGGAAATGTTTAAAGTATGTTTAAACGCTTTGTGAGTTTATGTTTGAACTTACTGAGCATAAGCTCATAAGAAGTTTTTCATGCTATAGGTAATGTATGGGTGACCAGTAGGACCCGTTAGAGGAGCTAGGTACTGCAGAAGGGCAGATGCGAGATGTGGGAATGGATATCACTACAGTTTGTTTCTGCTACACTAAGAAAAGGTTTTACACTCTTTAATGTAGTGTTTCCAAGGTTTTTAAGGAAATAAGAGTTTTAAAGAAATGTTTTCAAAAGTTTTAAGATACATTGTACTAAATGTATTATACAATTACGAAATGATGATTTAGGCAATGTTTTAGTATATGTTTCTTATTCAGTTTTAAGAAACAGTTTTAAATGGTTTTAAAGACAAAGGTTGAGCGAGGTCTCAACAAGAATGGCGACGAAGGTCGCAACAGTTTCCAAGTACGTTTTAAAGAGTATTTATAGAAAATTTTTTGTAATTCAGTATTTTCTTACTAAGTAAGTAAGATTACTATACAAGCAACGAGGTTTATGAAAGTTTAAGTAACGGGCCGAAAAGGCGGGTCGTCACAGGTGGTATCAGAGCAGTATCCTGCCATCCCATTTCGCGCTGCCATATGTCCGCTACACCATAGTTCAAGTAAGTAAGTTAAGTTAAGTAAGCAGGAAAGTTAGTATTTAACGGTTACGTGTTTATGTCAAGAATGTAGCCTTTGATATCGGCACATCCGGATAAATGATGAGAAAGGTAGATGTCAAAGGATGAACGTAATGTTACGTGTTAGAATGTTCCCGCAAGTCGGTGACGGTTATCGTCCTTCAGCGGTATCAAGTCAATGATGGTCAACAGATGACTGACAGCTCAAAAATCGAGAAGATGAGCTCGTGACACGTTATGATGTTTAGGCGACAATGGTGTCTCTGTATGAACAAATCTCGCACTGTTAGAAGTCAATTGGTATTGACTACACATATAACGAGGAAAGTAGATCACGATAATAGAAGAAGAGGTCCGAAAGTTATTTTCAGTGCTTTATGGAACGAGAATGTTTGAGAGTAACCAGGCATTAGATGACTAAATATATGATTTTTTCGAGCGTAAGCACTCCGCAGCTGAGCTGAGACATGCTAATGAGCTCGTAACTACCCAGATGGGAATCACGATCAAGACAATGATGCCCAATTTGGCAACAAAAAACCTCATAGATTGGAGGATGAAAGCTGGAATTCGACACGTTATGAGGAAAGTTACGGCAAAATGTCGTCAAGAATGGATATGGAACCAAAAGATTATGGATTTTGTGGTCAGATGACCCTAATATTCAAATAGAAATTATGCGAATTGACTGGAAAAGAGCCCTATTTTCAAGAATAGCATTCATAGGTAGAATGCTAAACCTCTAAATGAATGGAAATTGCGCTTAGATGTTGAAAGATCAGAGTGCGCAGTAGAAGTATGGTGTTATAATGCAAGGAAATATGTCAATGAAATGATGGAAATTGTTGAAGTTTTAAGATGAAGGTTTAGTTATGGTGAGAAAGTATGGATGCAAGGAAGTATGTAAAGAACGGAAGGAGGATAAGGAGATGAACTACCGTGGAAGGTTCTAATTTTCGAGGATGAAAATTGTTAAGGAGGGTAGATTGTAACAACCTGAAATTTTAATGCGATGAAAATGCATTAAATGAAGGATTTAATTGAGAAGAAAAACATGATTTAAGAAAAAGTACTATATAATAGCATAGAAATTATATGGTATTGGAATAATTTAGTGTAAGAAAAATACACTGATGAAATTATGTAGTATGAAAATTACACTGTAAAAGTAATACAGTGTAAGAATTAGACTGTTGTAAAGTCACACAGTATAGAATTGGACTGTGTAAAAAGTGTAGACCACACTTTTTACTATAAAAGCAAAGAGAAAAAAAAAGAAAAAAAAAAGGAAATTCGAGATAAACTCAGTTGTTTCTCTCTCTTCTTTCTCTCTCTACTTTCTCTCTCCTCACAAAAATGAAATTGAGATTTTGAGCTCCGTTTTGAACACCTCCCACCCCGTTGGAAAGTTCTCGACGAGCTGAGCTCAACGGTGTGTTGAACCGCCCAAAACACCACCGGAGAAAGGCTCACGCACCGCCCAAAGTGGCGGCGAGACCCAATTTTCCTGAGCTGATTTCTCCTTCGTCCGACCCCCATCGAGGTGATTTTGGTCTCTATGGACTTAGGGTGATGAGAGGAACAAGATGGTACCCATTTCCCAGCTCAATTCTAGCTCGAAGAGCCTCGTCGGAGCCCCCCTAGGTCTGTCGTGGCACCACCGTGGGAACCGTCATTCCCGACGGTGGTGAGGCACTCCGACGGTGCCAAAAGCTTCAGAGGGAGCCAGGGATCAAAACCCCCAACTTGATTACACGGTAGCACCGCCCCATGCTGGAGTTCGACCTGCTCCACCACCGACCACCATGAGCAATGACGATCTCACTTGTCGCACCGCTATTGTGCCAAATTGATGGCACGGTTATGCTCAGAAGAGCACGGGTAACGTGTAGGTGCCTTTAATTTTGTAAAATGTCCTCGAATGGATGGAGAACGACGTCTCCGTCATGCGTCGTCGAGAGGGTAGGCGGAGCCACCACCTCATGCCATGTCGAGCTACCCCACCATGGGGAAAACGCTCAGAGAGGGACGGGGAAGGAAACCCCCAAATCAATTTGGGGCCACCGTCGTCGAAAAGTCAAAATCGAGACTACCAGTTTTGGTCGAGAATCCCACCCTCGATTCATGCAGATGGAGGCTGAATTGGGAGAAATTAAGCCCATCAATGGACTCAGGAGGGTCGATTTAGGGGGGGTAGGCTCAAGCTCAGCCATCTACGAGGCCAGTTGACGCCTGACCGACGGTCAACGGTCAGCCAAGGCTCGTTTTGGGATTTTGTGATCTGGACCTCCGATCGATGATCCGAGACCGCCTCCCGACTTGTTTTGATGCTCTGAACTCAACGGTGTCCTCCGTTTGAGCTAATTCCACTCCGGTAAAAATCATCTAGTACCAAATACATGCAAATCGAGGCGATTCAAATTGTATTATCGGAGTCCAGAATGACATGTTCAAGAATGTATGATCTCCAGAAAGCACTCCTAGCCATTTATGGTAGCTCGAGGAGCACTGCAGAGGATGCTTCATGTACTGTTGATACAGCGAGATACAACCGGACCCGCGTAGCTCGTAGTCCAAGTAAGTGGCAAACTCGCTTACAGTATGAATCGTATTTAGATGCTTTCATAAGATTTATGAAATTGCATGATCAATGAATGGTACACTGTTTTATGTGAGAATGAAGGAAAATGAGACCAAGGGCAAAATGGTCATTTTATGAAAAATGATCAAAATGGACCCAGAACGCCCGATGTCGGGAATTGTTTCTTAGTGGTAATTTTTTCATATTATGTATGTAACGGAATGTTAAGTTATGTAATGAGTGTTGTTAAGTCACGAAATGAATGAAAAACCCGTTAAGGGCAAAATCGTCACTTTCACAAAAATGGCTAGAATGGAGCCGGACACTCCAATTTAGCATAACGTTATTCGACAGAAAATATTTCGTAATATGTTGAGTAATGTAACCGCCTGTGAGACGGGAAGTTATATAAAGGGAATGCATGTTTAATGCTTACGTTTTATTATCAATCGAGTGGATTGATAAATAGGAAGTTAATTAATGAGTCGGCTGTTGTATGATCAGGACATAGGAGCCGACTAACGAAAGGAAAAGGAATGAGACAGGAAAGGAATAGAGTACACTAGAGCATAGTACGGGTAAGTTTCAGACCTCACTTACAGCATGAAGTAAATGATTTTTAAATCTTTTGTTATACGTTTATAAATGAGCTTGCAAGTATTATGCAAGTTGTTTCTAAAGTATGTTTGCATTTATTATGCAAAAGTTTTAAAGGTTCAATGTAAGATTTGCAATGAATTTTGCAAGTACTATGTTTAAAGTCTATTTGCATATTGGTATGCACAATGTTTAAAAAGTCCAAGTTGTGCTTTTTAAAGTATTTAAAGCATGTTTTGCATTTTAACAATGCATAGTGTTTCATAGTTCAAGTTATAAGC
>CAMOHE010049148.1:0-31613 GCA_946598075.1 Artocarpus hirsutus
CCTAGTGCACTATTGTGATGATGATGATGATGATGATGATGATGATGATGTTCATGAAATGTTTTTAAGTTGATGATGATGATGTTCATGAAATGTTTTTAAGTTGTGAGAATTACATGTAATTATTAAGCATTAGCTTATTCAAGTTTTTTCATCATGTTGCAGATAAGGGTAAGAAAGTTATGGAGTAGGCGGAGGACACATTGACAGGCGTGTGAGCTAAGGAAGATGGTTGCAAATGGAAGAATGCCAAAGAAAGAGATGTTAAGGGAATAAGCTATGATTTTCAATTTTAATTATGTTTATAACTTTAAGGATATGTTTTATAATTTAAGTATAATTTTCATAAATTTTGTGAATGTTTGTTTACTGTATTTTTATAAATTTTTCTTCCACATTTAAAGCTTTAAAACTTGTTGTTAAAATTTTTTTTTTTTTAAGGTTCGGCCTGCCGACCATACTGGTCGGACTGCCGATGATTTCCAATCGGCCTGCCGGTTGCCAAGCATCGGCCTGCCGATCTTGAAGATTTTTAAAACCCCATTCTGCAAGGCCTCGAACGGCTTGCCGATGGGTGACCTTCGGCCTGCCAGTTTAGTTCGGCCTGCCGAAGTTAAAAGTTCGGCCTGCCAGCCGAGCCATGTTCAAAGAATCTTATTTTTATTTTCAAAGATTAATTAATTTTAATGATATTAGCAAACTATTTATACAATATCTATGGAAAAGCGAATTGTTATAATTAAGTAAAATTATAATTTCTTATAAATTGTATTTTTGTATTTGTATATAAAAAAAAAAATATGTAAGGATCCTGGGAATGCTTTTCCAAATTATGATTTCAAATACATGTTTTTAATTACAATAGTTTGCTACAAATAATGTTTTAATGAATGAACGTAACGACATCTGTGACATCCGGAAAGGGGGCGTCATAGGCAATGAGTGTAGTCAGTCAGTTTATGCACTTACCTAAGAAAAAACATCTTGATGCTGTATACAAGATCCTAAGATACTTGAAGAGTACACCAAGGAAGGGACTCTTCTTCAAGAAAAGCGACCACAGGATAATTGAAGTTTTTACTGATGCTGACTGGGCAGGATCTTCAGTAGATAGGAGATCAACTTCAGGGTATTGTACCTACGTCTGGGGCAACCTTGTAACCTAGAGAAGCAAAAAGCAATCAGTTGTGGCGAGAAATAGCACCGAAGCAGAGTTTCGGGAGTTGGTGCATTGTATATGTGAAGGAATATGGCTAAGAAGACTATTGAATGAGTTGAAATTTACTAGTACCTCTCCAATGAAGCTATATTGTGACAACAAAGCAGCTGTGAGTATCGCTCATAATCCTATCCCCTATGATCGAACAAAACATGTAGAAGTAGATTGCCATTTCATCAAGGAGAAGATTAATAATGGGAGTGTTTGTATGACATACATTCCCACAAAGGAGTAGACTACTGACAACTTGACTAAAAGCCTCAACAAACTGAGTTTGGAAGATTTAGTAAGCAAGCTAGGAATGATCAACATATACATTCCAGCTTGAGGGGGAGTGTTAGAATATTCGGTATTTTTGGGATTGATTTGGTTAGATATACTGAATCAATCCATTTTCAGGGATGTTTGACCTTTTTATAGATTTGTGGGAAGTTGCTATTTTATCTCCAGATTTTAGGCTAAAATAAATGGGCTACATTTCTTTTCTTATTTGTAAAAACAGATTGTATAATTCTGTCTATATATTGTTATCGTTACAAGGAATAAAACATAACGACATATTATTTTCTCCTAAAAGTTTCATATATATATAAATATATGTATGTATGTATGTTTTCACAAGCAACTAATGGGAGCAGGCTATTTCCTCGTCCTTTTTACGATTGTAAACGGGGACAGTTCTGCATGAGGCGTACTTTAGTTGAGTCAAATTTATTTGTAGTTCACCATCTGATTTTGTCCAATATTACAATCTATGCACTATTCGGTGTATATGAATGACTACTACAAGTGTTGTATATTTCAATGCCCTTGATTTTGAATGGGTGAGCTAGAAAGGGGAAACTAATCTATATGAAGAGTAGACACGTTACATGATTGTAATTTGTAATATATTGTTTTGCTGCTACTTCCAGAATAGCAGGGACAACTACAACCAGGAGGCTTTAGGTTCATACATTAGCATGGAGGATAGGTTTAGGTGAGGAGGATCAAAAGAGCTAAGACTGGCCTAGGTTTGGCAATCAGCTCGAAGCAGAGTTTGGTCCGCAACGTGCGCAAAAGCGCGTAGGAGCATAGAGATGCTCAAATATGCGGAGACATGCAGGAGAGGCACCGCCACTCTCTTCACTCAAGAGATATCCGAAGGGGGAAACTACTCTATGCGGTGCTCCCAAATCACCAACGTGATGCTTGGCTACGGTCTCATGGGATTTTTGGATGGAACCCGTCGCTGTCCACCAAACAACAATCTCTAATGCTTCTACAACACCTGTCGAAAACCCAGATTACCAGCTCTGGGTACGTCAGGAATGTCTAGTGCTTCTTGCTATCTAAACGGTTGTATCAGGACCAGCCGCTCTCTTGATTCATGTTATAACACTGCTGAAGAGGCTTGGAATAAGCTCAAAACGACTTATGCAAATAATTCAAAATACAAACACGACTGGTTTAACTGATGCACCGAGTAGAGTGAGTCAAGAAGACAAAATGATCTCTGAATATATGCAGTAAGGGACCTATCATTGAAGACCTTTCCATGATCGGCATGAATTAACAAATGGTGAAATAGTTGTTCATGCACTCAAACAGACTCGCCTTAGAATTCAAGGAATTAAAGGCTGCCATTAGAGCTTGAGACTCACCCATCTCCGTTAAAGAATTATTGGAAAAGCTCCTTAATCAAGAAGCCGGTTTGAAAAGTAATGATGCAACTGAACACATTGCACCTGCAACTACTCAGTACAATCAAAAGCAGCCCAATAAGAAAGGAAAAAGTGGAAACTATGGCGGCCACAACTCCTCCGGCCAATCTATGAATCAAGGCAATTCTGGCTTCTCGCAAACGAAACAATAATTCTAAGAATTATCATAGCCAGAACAACTTCCATAGTCAGCAAATCAATCCTGGAAACTCCAATCAGTCCTGGCATCCTTGTTTCAATGGAGGACAACCATGTGCGGTCTGTCAACTCTATAATAAAATCAGTCAGTGTGTTGCTCAAGACCGACTCTGTCTTCTTTCAAGTTAAACCGGCCTGAAGCCTATTTCATCTCACGTGATAATTCAGGGAAAGCTGCAAATTGCTTCTCATCACTTCACTTCAAATCTTCAAAAACCTTAAGGTCATTCTCAATACAGTGTAATGAAGATATTATGGTCAGCGACGGTAAAAAAATTCCTCACTCGTATCGGATCTACTACACTCAATTCTAATTCTTCCATTTTTCAGTTAAATGATGGATTGATTAGGCCTAAGAGCCATGCATTAACATGGTGGACAGGCTTAGGTGAGAATCATTAGAGCCAAGACTGGCCTAGTTTTTGCATTCAGCTCCAGGTATAGTTTCATCTGCATCGTGCGCAATAGCAATGGATGAGCATTGAGAGGCTCACATCCGGGGACATGCAAGAGAGAAGTTACTACGCCCTCGCAGCTATCTGGAACTCATATCCGGGAGAGTCCATGGTGCACTACTGCCAGCGTTTTAGAGACACGATGCTGCTACTAAGTCACTTTTTTGGAGAAAAATTGAAATAGATTCTTGTTCATGTAAAGCCTATGCACATTCATTTCAGGATCACTAGTGACTAGAGCTTCTTTGTATTAGTCAAGTTTTGTTAATGAGAGCAATTAATATTTAGCTCTTTTCTCATCCTTCTATGAAAGTAGACTCAAAAGTTTGGAATTAGGCTTACTACTAGTTAAGTTAGAATTTCTTTCTGCAGTTCATCATATGATTTATTTCTTGTTAAGTTACAAAAACTGCTACGTTATTGTACCCTTTTTTCGGTTCTGATAATTGGTCAGGTATGTTGTAAAACAAGTAAACAACCGCCCATTTATCATTAATTTTCGTGTTTAAATTATTTGAAATGTAAACCAATTATTATCCTTGCAAGTTTTATGCATGCATTTGCCCAGAGTCTAATTTTGATAGAACATTGGAAATTGCAACCTGAATGATGATTCTGAATTCTAACATGGTTTTTTTTTTTTTAATGTGCATATACTTGCTTTTAATTAGCTGAGACTTGAAAACCATTTAACTCCATTATTTGTGTTTTGGATTTTTTTTTTTTTTTTTCCTGGGGTGAAAGACTTGACAAAGACTTGACACAACACCAAACAGAATGGCCTGAAGTGAATAAAACTCATTTGTCCTGCTGCAAGTAAACATTGCAAATCAACTTTGGATTCTCAAAAACCGCAAGCAGTTTTTCTTTTCAACTCTTGAATCCAATCCGCACTGAAAAATTAAAAAACGGTTAATTAATCAAAATTAAAAGAGGGTATTACTATTTTGAAGGATTAAGCGATAGAATAATAAAAAAAAATAAAACATTGTTATTGATAGTATGCAATTCTAAGCCGTTAAACTCTTAGGACACTCACATACCAGAATGTAAACGAGAAGCAAAAACTTGTTGAAGATCTGACAAATTATGCAGTACTAGTGATTCTTATATATATTCTTTTTTTTTCAATTTCTTGCAGCTGCTGTAATAATATTTAGGAAATGTCGAATTCTCTAAATACAAGGATTTAGAACACAAATTAAGTGAATGCAAAATAATTCAAGACCAGAAGAAAGATAATTTGTAACTTGACAGATTAAATACATCATACAAAAACTATATACTCACACGTATACACTTACATATATGTTCTATAATACATCTGGAGGTAGACAGAGGCCAATAAAAACTAAAAAATAAAAAATAAAAAATAAACCCTGTAATACCGTATAATAATTCTTATTCCTCCTCTATAAAGAATTAAAGAATGAAATGTATCATCTACTTTACCGTCCTTCATGGTGTTCCAATCTTGCCTGACAAGAAATAATTCATGTATGCAAAGTGAGAACTTCCGGAAAAAGGGTGTCCAGAACTGGCCATGAAAAAATTGGACACAAAAAATCATCGTCGCCCTGAAGAAGTATTCCACTCATCTTCGACAGGGGCTCCAATCCAATAGAATTCACCAAAATGTGGTTTAGATTCTCCGCAAAGCATTCCTTGTATCAAGTAGTATCATTTTTAGAAAACTTTTAGGAAGAAACTCAAGAGCGCGAATAAGCGTGGGAATCATTGCACATGCACTCAGGGATGGGGTACTTTGTGACGTCCCTTCCGGTTTTGCTTGTTCTGAGTTCAGGCTGTCCTAAGGACTCGTGGTGCAAAAACTTTATGATCCTGTTGAACTCTGCTTCTGGGAGAGAAGAGTCGAGAAAATGCGGAAGCATCTGTCTTTTGTTTGGAGTTATGTACTTCTTGTGCCCTGCATACGCCCTGTGACCCTGCAAATAATTAAAATCTCACTTGTTAAGTAAGAAAACAAGCATAAACCTATTAGCAGACAAGATTTATAGATCTCGCTAGCTATTAGAGTTAATTTTTTCTTTTCCTTAATTTTCAGAAGAATTTTACTTGGCCTACATTTTACCAAGGAAACAAATGGTTAAAAAGAACTAAGTTATAAAATAAAAATAAAAACTAATAAAAAAATGTTGATGGTGGCTGTACCTGGATAGCATGGCCCATATTTCCGCCATGAGAAGGCATGAAGACATCGCTACTCTCTGACACAATAAAGTCAATGGCAGCCATGACAGAAGCTCGATTAGCAAATGGTTCTAGCTCCCCAGGCAAAGCAAGATCTTCCTTGTTGTAGAAGTTTGGAAATTCACGTGTTAACGGTAGCAAAGCTTCATTGCCACCTAGTGGTTGCCCACCAGCCCAATATATTCTTGCATTTCTTGTAGCCCCTAGAGCTTTAAGCAGCCTAAAACAGACAAGAAAAACACATTAAACACAAGGACTTGGTCTAAAGAAGACATTTTTAGTATTAATTTATGATTAAAAAAAATTAGTTAGGAGTCAAATGTGAATCCTTACCTAGTTACTTCCAAGGCATTCAAAGGGCAAAGCCCTGCCAGCTTTCTGTCATGATAAGTCATGTTAGATCTTGCAGTTAGAAGTTCAGGTCGCTGTTTCCTCTCGTTGTTCACAATCTCATCGAATTCGGGGCTTAAACCGGGAAGACATCCGGTTCTCACCCACACATCCTTCTCCATTCGGAGGTGAAGGGCAAGGTAAGGTCCTTTGCTGCGCATCCTCTCGGCTAACTTGTTACCGAGTTCCAATATTGGCGGGGCAAACCTCAACGCATGAAACGCAACCTAAAATCAAACAAACAAGATAATAAGGACTTGAAATGTGATTGTCGTTAATTTACAATGGTGACAAAACAAGGGTCAAATTTTTGTATACATCTAGCTATACCTTGCAACGAAGCTTTTGAAGATCAGAAGGAAGATCCTTAGAGAGTCTTGAATCAAGACTCCGTAAAAGTAAAACTCCTTCTCTGTTAATCTGCAAAAACGAATAAGAGTAAGCATCTTCTACACATTCTCTGCGCCAAATCAGTTATGACAAAAACAAATAAACATAAAATTAAAAATGGGAGCAAAATAAATAACTAAAACAAACTAGCTCTCAACCACACAGAAGAAAATAAACAAGATCACAAATGCCCCACCAAAATAGCTTCAAAACTCTAATAACCAAATAACAACGTGTGGGACATTGATGCCTAACACAAACCAACAGCAGCAGCAGAAGGAAACATGTCCTTATCCACTGCTTCAAGCACAACGATGATTTAAGCATGCCAGAATCAATCAAGAAAAGAAAAAATTACACGGTCAATTCGAAGAGATTAAAGAAGCAGTCTTTCCTACCCGTTTCAGATAGCGCGACCGAATCCAATTGGGGGAGGCGTGAAGTCGTGTCAGCTTCTCTTCCACAGGCCGTCTCATGATATGCGTGGACGGCAGCGATGAGACCACACGCACGTCGTTTGCAAGAACTCTCTTGAAGTGGTCCAAATCAAAAATATCAGAGAACTCACTGTACACAACAGAACAAAACAGAGAAAACAGATATTAGGCACCAAAAATGTACATTTTAATATGTAATACATGAAAAGGAATCCAAACTATAGATGATTCCAATGAAAGAAATCAGAGTAAACTATCAACATGATTAGGGGAAAGCATCAAGTTTTTAAGAAAGTGAAATCATAACTAAACCAGAAAAATAAATATGAAAATAATTTAAGTGTAACACTGAAAGAAACCAGAGTAAATGCCATAAATTAAGGAAATAAAACACAGAAAATATAATTAAGGACCAAAAGTTAACAAGCCAAAAAAATGACCCAGAAAACTAAAATAGAAATTTCTTTAAAACTCGATGACAAATACAAAACAAACAACCCAAAAAACTAAAATAGAAAATAGTGCCCTTTTTATGTCAAAAGCAAATCACAATCAAACCCAGCAAGAACAGAACACAGAAAAACACACATTGAGGACTAAAAAACTGAAAAATCAAGGAAGCAATACATCAAAAAAAAAAAAAAAACCCCAGAAAAGAAAAGGAGAAACTAAACTAGAAAGTACCAATTTTTTATTTTTTATTTTTTTGTCTTTTTTCTCCACAGAACTCACCTCTCATCTCCCCAAATGACGTTGACTTGCAAAACGGGAACGACAAGAGCTGCCCCAAGAATCCTCGCAATGACAACAGCATCAACAATCTGATTCCTCTGCTGGTTCATCCCACCAGAAACGACAACCATCAGGTATTTCCTCCTGTCCTTCAGAATCCCTTCACTTCCCTTTCTATACTCCTTACTGAACCCCAAACACGGCTTATATCCCAACCCATTTGGCTGCTTCCAAAACTCACTCTTTTCCTCATCATTATCGTCGTTTTCTATCCGCTTTGCGGCCAAAGCCCTGCTGTTTCTCTGCCCGTTTGCCTCTTCACTCGAAACGACAGCCATAAGCTGCTTGTTTCTGGGGAACCCGTCTGAGACTAGACCCAAATGGTCTTGTTCTTGTTGCTGGGCAGTTGTGAGAAGACATGGAGATAAAGGTTCGAGATTTAAGCCAAGTTTGACCATGCCCAGAAGACAGAAAATGAAAATGGTCAAGAAGCAGAATCTTGGCGTCTTGATTAAGCTTGAAAATAACTTGAAGTTTATCTTCGAAAAAGAAAATGAAGATGAAGTTTTTTTGGTGGGAGAGACGAGGAGAGATTGGAGAGAAGAGGAAGATAAGGAGTTTATGATCTGAGAAGGGACTGAGATGTAAGAAAGCTTCTTCTTCGCCATTTTTGCCCAAAAAAAGAACAAGAAAGAAATGAATAACACTTTCTTTTTTCTTTTAAACCTCTTTTTTCTCCAAATGTTCAAGAGAAAAGAAGAAAGAACCCTGTTTTTGAGTTTGCGTATCTGTCTTTATGAGAAAAAAGGAGGATTTTTTGACGAGCTCTTTAGAGAGAGAAAGAAGGAAGACAGAAGAGAGAGAGTTGACAGTGGGGAGAAGAAAGAAAAACAGGCGGCGGGAACGCGAAGTTCTGATCAGTGCTGCACGCGTTTGTATTATTTATATGCTATGTATTATTATTGACCAAAAGATAGAGAAAATTGTAAAGTTCTTTTTTATTGGTTGCAAATTTTTTCGATAGTCTTGTCCATGTGGGGACTCTAAACTTTTAACATAAAAAAAAAAACTAAAAAAAATTATATTCTCGTTTTATTATTTAAAAAAACAAAAATCTGGATGTTCAAAAATAACATTGTCGTTTTATATGACAATGATGCATCTCTGCACATAATCATGCCAAATTAAAATCACATAGTAATTAAAAATCACGTAAATTTATGAGGTGTTTGAACATATTAGCTATAATTAATATTAGTTAAAAATATTATAATATGTAAAAATTTTATATTATAATATATTTTTTTAACATTATAATATATGATAGTTTTATATTATAACAGTTAAAAGTTTTGATTTTAATTTATATTACTAAACACCATATTAACTGTGTATTCTCGTTTTATTGCTGAAAAATTATAAACATGTAGTTAGGACGTTAAAAATAACATTCTTGTTTTACATGGCAATTTATCTACACACATAAGCATGCCACATTAAAATCAAATAAATCTGACCGAATATAATAAAATAGTCCAAAACATTTTTTATTAAAATAATACTCTTTGTAAACGTACCTTTTTCACTGTGAAATTAAATTAAATAACTATTTTTATAGTTGAGTAGACTTTGTCTTCTATTTTTTTTTTTTATAATCATCTATCTCAACGGTTTTAACCCTATCCAAACCCTTCATATTGTTTTGGAGGATATAACTAAGATTGTTTTTCTAGGTTTAGAATGACAATTAAGTCCTAAATCTGGTTGTTTCTTTTATGGAAGGGATTAGTTCTATGTTTAATTAATAAATAGATAATATGTAAGTTACTTTTCTAGCGATTTCATCAATCAATTACTAATTATAGAGCATCTATCCACAAAATATTATTTCTGTTCTCATTATAAAATATGAATTGTGTGGAGATAATGCATCAATTGATAAAACTTAATCTTCTTAAATTCTTTCCTTCCAAGATGACTCTTTTTTTACTTTACACTTGCCTTGCCGCTAGAATTGTAATAAAATAGAATTGCTTTAGGAAAAAAATGAAAAAAAAAAATGTGTAGAAAGAATATATACAATTTTGCAAAAATTAATCCTTGCAACTTACATTGTTGTAGTTTTTTTATTAATTTTATGTTTCTCTAGTTAATAAATATTAAGGAGATATCTCATAGCCGAAATTTTAAGTCAAACCATTTGATATCTTCCTTAAATCCACTTTTATCATTAAAAAAAGGCAATATGATTTTTTTCTTTTTTTTTTGGGCTCTGAAAGGCATTTTGATTTTAATAAGAGAACTTGGCATTATTAATAGCGTCATGCAATATTACACACTATCTAGTTAGGCAAAACGGAAAGCCAATAAAAGAAGAAAGTCCCCTTTTTTCACAACATCAATAATTGAAGCCCCTAAAAATTGGAGGAAACTCTCAAAAAAATTTTGGTAGGAATGACAACAAATGATAGAAGGGTATTTTAGTAGAGAAGAATTCCAAAAAAAAAGGTGAGAGAAAGAAAGAAAATTATAGGGTGTTTGGCAGGTGAGTTCGGACCACTTTTTTTATTATTAACAGTGTAAAGCTCTCACATGCTACAGTAACAAAAAATCATTACAGTGTAAAGCTCTTATATACTACAATAAAAATAGTTCTAACCAATAATTTTAACCATCTTATCAAACACCTTGTTATTATTATCATCATTATTATTATTATTTTGAAGTGAAAAGGAAGGAATTATAAGAACGGTGAAAAACCAAAAAAAAAATGCTAGGAGTATGCGTGTCGTGTTCTGGAAATGCCAGTTGTCAAAGCATATATAAATATAAATATAAACAAAGTCAGAATAAAAAATAAACAAAATAAAAATGGAAATTTTTAAAATTTTGAATAGAGGATAGGAAAAGTAACCTGCAAGACTCTGCAGCCATTCCACTGCTTTCTCGCTTCAGAGTCATTTTACAAACAAATACAACAGAACAAAACAGCCTGGCTGCTACTGGTGGACCTGGTCCATTTCCACCTCCTTTACGGATGCCTACAAACTGTTAGCTGTAGGTATACCCTAAACCTAGCTAGCATAACACCCTAACTCCAAAATAATAGAGCATTTCGGCTTTGAAAAAATAATAGTGGAACATTTTTCTTTTTTTAAATAAATAGAACATTATTTTTTTCTTAGAAGAAAAGGATCGCTGATGTCTTTACATCCTCATATTATCGGCATTTTCGAAATCTGTTGATAACACAGATGAAATGGCAAGTTTTTGTTGATGAGCTTCACCAGATAACAATTTAAGGTTCAACACATAGTTTATGCCATAAGACATACTCTTATGTGTGATGCAATACTTAAACCTCTTCTTAACACTTGAATTATGCACCTTATTTTTATTATAAAGTAACTATGAAACTACCACCGAGTTCTGCTTGCAATCACTATTTTAATATGATATGATTTTGACAGAATACTAAAAAATAAAATAAATAAATAAATAAAACCCTTTCTGTTGAAGGAAGTACCATAATAATAGGCTCTTCCCAATATAAGCTCCAACTGCCAGCTGGAATCCACTGCTGCTTTTCCACGCTGGCACCTACTGCCACATGGCGGATAGTGACTTATCAACGCTTTGCCACAGGGGCTTCCTCCTAAATTCGAGTTTTTGCTCTTTCAGGCAGTTTTTGTCGGGTCCATTTAAGAGTTACTTCCTCCGAGGTTCATGGGACCAGTTGGGGCCGAAATAGTGGATAATGGCTTAATTGCTCTTTTATTTCTTGGCTAACGCTTGTCATCGTGCTCTCTTTTTTATTGGACCACATAAAACGCTTTCTTTTTCTTTTTCTTTTTTTAATTCAAATTCAGCATTAGGAAAACAAAAATATTTTAGAAACAACTTTAATTATTTTCTTATATGACACCATTACATCTGTAATTACCATAATTGATTATCATAATTATTTGTATTATGATATGATTGATTGGTGCTAGAAAAAAATATTTGGAGCACTAATAGTGTCTTACACTACAAGTTGTGAGATCCACCTTTGAATCATATTTTGTTTCTTTTGTATAGTTTTTAGAAAAATTGAACAAGACATTAACCAAAAACAATTAAAGAGATATTATAATAAATATGTCAAAATTTTAGAGTGTTGAAAGAAAATAAGCTCTTTTAAAGTATTAAAATAATAGGCCATTTCAATTTTTTAAAATTTGTTTTCATGTTTTGCCGTTAGTTTAATATTTCCCTTTTTTTACCTCTCAAATTTTATCTCTCTCCAAAAACAACGATTTGCAGCCCGAACTTCATATATCTCTTGGGCAATTAGGTTCACAAAGATGAACCCTCTGAATATAGATCCACACTAATCAGAGTCGAAGTTCTTGAATTCTTAAAAGTTTGGAATTTGGTAGGAACGACTGTTTGGGGGAGAAAATGGAGAAGAAAGACTCCTTTGGCTACTGCGCACCAGAGTCGGAGCTCCCAAGCTCTTTCAACGGCAATTTAAGCGACACGAGTCAGTGGCTATTGGAGATCGAGGTAGTCTCAGTGAGTAGCCAACGGTCGTCAACGATGGAACAATGGAGCAAAGCTATGGGAAGGCAAGGGTTGGTGCGGCTGTTTGGCTGCGCGTCATGGCGTTTGCGACCCAGTTTCATTGTGCTAGGCGATGAGCTGTGGAAATCGGAGTTTAGTGATTCAATCTGTGCTTGCCGCCGATGAGGGAGAGAAAGGAAACATGAGGAGATTAATGAGTAGGAGAGAAGAACACTGTCTGCTACTAGAATTTTCAATAAAATGGGTATTTTTGTCATTTAGCTAATGGGAAACCATATTGACATTTAATTAAACTATTTCTTAAATTTTTTAAAACTTTATTCTATAAATTTTAATTACTTTATTATCTTACCTTATTTCCCTAATTGCCCCAAAAATAAATAGTAAAAACCATAACATGTTTGAAATAATATCTTTTAGTGCCATAAAGAAAAAACTAAACTTACCATTGAATCTTATAAGGTTATTTAAATTTAGCATCTTGTGCTAAAGAAGCCCATATTTAAATTTTTCATTGGAAAATCTAAAATAGCACCCTCATTATAAGAAGACAAAAAAATTTACATTCTTTTTCGAGTATTGTAAATTTTATTTCACCGTTTTCTCTCATTACATATATACCTACGAGGCTTAGAATTTTAAGAAATTGCAAAAAACTAGGGAGACAGGTTTCCTAATTCTTGCGATTGTCATTTTCTAAAAGGAAAAATAAAACTATTAAAATCGTAAAGGAGATAAAAAAAAAATCTAAAACTTAATTGTTTGAAATAAAAAAGAACATATACATTTTTAATCACTACTCAACATACTTATAATTGGAGGTATAATGAGTGCAAATCTTTCTTGCCCTTCTAAAAGCCTGCCACTTGGAAATTGGAATGTTGGCCTGTTTAGGAGTGGTAAGAATCATTGGTTTCCACCACAAAATCAATTATGAACAATAAAAAGCTCTCACATGCTACAGTATCAATAAAAAAAATTGCTATAGTGTAAAACTCTCATATACTACAGTAAAAGTGGTTCCCATCACTGGTTTCCACCATTTTTCTAAACACAATAAATTCTCAATGGTGGTTCATCATCTTTGGTCCTTATTGGAGTTTCATCCGTAAATCACTTGAAATTTAAGACTACCTTCAAATACACCCTTTTTTCTTTGGCACGTTTTGCCTTTTCGAATACCCATCATTTTCATGGACATCCGGTTTGATAATTGTAGCTTTCATTTTGAATATATAAAATTAAAGTTTAGATGTCAATAATAAGAGAAAAAGAAAGTGTGTCCATAAAAAAAAAAAAGAAGAAAGTGTGGAAATACCACTAAATTAATCTTACAACCACATAATTAATTATGTTATTTTAAAGTTAACCTTATATTTTACATAAAATTCAGTTTTTTTAGATAAAAAAAATCCTTATTTTATTTATATTTATTTATTTATTTTGCTAGTGAGATGAAATCCAACAATTTCTCCTTACAGAGTATAATACCATCACAAAATTGTTCATTTTATTTGGAGGTATCTTTTTGGCACTATAACGTTCAATTCAACTTTGGATGTATGTTTCGTTGAACATAATCAAACTATTTCTCTTTCCTCGTTTTCATTCATTAATAACTTGTTTGGCAAGTTGGTCCAGACCACAGTCCGGACCACTTTCTCTGTTATAAACAATATAAAACTCTCTCATGCTACAGTAACAATAACATAAAATAAAAACGCTACAATATAAAGTTTTCACATGCTACAGTAAAAACAGTTCCAACTGAAGGTTCTAATCATTCTACCAAACACCCTATAAATCAATATACGCTGTTAACTTATATGCCGACATTATAACCACCCAAAATGATTCCCCACTTCAAAGAACCTTCCATGAAATTTACAAAATTAAACACCCGCAAATTTGTCATTAAAGAAAAATAACAAAGACAAAAACAAGTGGGAGATTAACTAACAAGACCAAACTAAAAACCAAACCCAATATCAATTTTAAGTGTTTACGAAATGGACATTTGTGGAAAATGAGTGATTGGAATTTGGAAGTGGACTGGAAAACGGCATGCGCACTTCAAGGCAATTTAGGTTCGGGCGGTAGCGTTAGGGGCACGCAAATTTTGTCCACGTCATGTGCAATACAAACAATTAACATTCTTTTCTGGTTGCTGGAGTTGGACTAACATTACACACTAGTGACACAACCAAACCATTAACCACAACTTTTTCTTGGAGAAAAAAGAGCCCCAAACGCTAGATATCCAGCTGTCATTGTCGTCATTCTTGTTTGAAAGATGTTTGCATATCTTTCAACTCTCATTCTATTTCCCTTTTTCTCTCCCATTAAAAGATTTTTGTTGTAGGACCTGTAAAAATACATTATTTTCTTTGAAAAAAATTGGATAAGTGTTGTCTTTACACCTCCTATCAATGTTATTTTCAAAATCTATCGTAACCACAGGTGGAATGACAAGGATCTTCACCATGGGTCTTCACATTAGCATATCGTCTATACCATAAGGTAGGATTTTGTGTGCGAGTTGAGAATCGAATCTCTGATCTCTTAGTTGATGAAATCTTTAAGTAGGATCCGAAAAACAAAAATATAAATTATCAATAAGGCTCTTTTTTAGCCGTCAGATATGATAAGGATCTTAACCAGGGGTCTTTATATTAGCATATAGTCTATGCCATAAGGCAGGCTTTTGTGTGCGAGTTGAGAATCAAATTTCTGATCTCTTAGTTGATGAAATCTTTAAGTAGGATCTGAAAAAAATATATCTATATACATTACCAATGAGGCTCTTTTTTAGCCGTCACATATGTATCGAAAGTTGTTTGCTTTATACATGTTTTTATTTTAATGTAATTTTAATCAAATTTAACTGTCCAAAATATGCATTTGTCCTTTTTATATTTATTAAAGTTATTTCGAATTAAAAAAAAAAAAAAAAAAACCTCCAAGCCTAACCCAAAAGTTTAAAATAAAAAAAAAATCAAAAAATGAGCCTCGTGTTAAAAAAGATCCAACGCTAATTCCTTCCTGTTAGCCGCTGCCAAAAGGAAATAAGCCCCATCGACAAGCCAGCGACGCCGCCACCAAAGGAATTCGAGAACTAGAGATCACGTAGAAATGGAGAAAAATTAGATACCTCTAAAATCTAGTTTTGAAAATTGTAAAGGATGCTGGTCCTATTGTAGCACAATATCTCTATACGCTATCAGTAAATAGTGTTGTTTTATACCCAACCAACCAAAAAGTTCTCAAAAAAGAAGAACTATTCAATAGACCGGGTATACTATGTTATTTTGTTTATATAGTACACTCATCTAATAAATAATTAACTCCTATATGCTTTGTTAATATTAATTATCTAGTCATCTTTTTTTTTCCCTAGTAAGTTACATTAATTGCTTTGTTACAAATATCGTAAATGCTCTATCTAAATTAGTTAATTTAAGTTTGAAATATTTTTTATTTAATTTTGAAATTTTTTTAAGATATTAAAAAAATACAATTTTTTGTACTTTTAGAACTAAATTAAAAAATTTAAAATAAATAGCTCACTGTATATATATTTTTATGTTCGGATATAGATGCAAAGAAGAACCGTTCATCCTTTTGCATTTTGATCATGACCATGTGCAGAAGTTGGTCACAAATGCTCTATCTAACTTAGTTAATTATAGTGCTCATTTGCATTTTGATCCTGTGTTGCTCGACTTGAAAGAAAATATTAAGATACAAGAATATTTCATGACTAATTGGAAGTTTTATTGTAGCGCGTGGTCGTTGTTTTCACGTTTTTTTTTTAATTACTGTTGCTTTTATTTATTACTAAAATACAAAATGTTGTTTGAAAAAATATATATAACTATATTAAAGCATATTTGATACACCATATTATATTATATTATATTATATATAAAAAAATATAATATAATATAACATAATGTATCAAATAAGCTTTTATTATATTATTATATAGTTCAAAAAAGAGCTCTCTTCGTTTAAAAAAAGGTGTCGTCGTGTCAGCCTTAGCAGAGAGAATTGTTTGTCTTTTATGATTTTTTTTTTTTTCCTTTTTCATCTTCTTTTTCACATTGCCATGTTAAAGTTAAAGACTGCAGCTGTAAATTCTTGTAAATGCCAAAATATTCCACGTATTTGTACGGGGGTAATATTTTTACGATGCCGAGTATCTTTCTCAATAATAAAGGTGAAATCTATTAGGGGAGAAATAGATGATTAGATCGAATTAATGTTGATAATATACTCATGTTAAAATTTTTAAAGTTAAAGTTAATTGATTTACAGAGTATTTATGATACTTATATGAAGCAATGATTGTACAACTTACTAAAAGAAAGAGAAATGATTAGATCGGTGACATTGACAAATTATTAAAATGTCAATTATTTATTAAACAAATGTGTCAAGTAAAAACACCCGTTTCTATTAAATAAATAAATATTTGAAGAAAAATGAGAATTATTTTTATTATAACATATAAGAGTTTTATATTATAGTATTTTTTTTATTGTTACTATAACATATAAAAATTTTATACTATTTATAATTAAATTTGTGATAAAAATTATAGTTTTCACCACTTTATCAAATATCCCATAAATAATTCCTCAAATCAAGAAGGCTCCCTACCATTAATGGACAACCTTTTGTTTTTATTAAGATATTAATGTACAACATTTACTACTCCGAGGGTATCCATTTTTCGTTACTAACGGGTGTGCTGGAGTTGGACTAACATTACACAAAAATGACACAACAACGCACATCTCCTTTTATTTTTTTATTATTATTATTAGTATTTGAAAAAGCCCCGAACGCTAGCCTCCAACTGGCACCATTGTCATTCTTGTTGGGCATTTTTCAGCTTTAATTCTCTTTGGAAAACAACAGCTTGCATTATTGCACGCAAAGAAAAATAAAATAAAGTGAAGAACATATATATAGGATCATTTGATATTATTTTTAAAGTAGGTGAAATTGTTTTTGTTTTGAAAAATAAAAATTTTTTAAAAATTGTGTTGAGAGTGTTTTAAAATTTTTATCTTGAAAAATATACAAAAACATTTTTAAAATTTCTGAAAACGAAATCAAACGAGACCATAGTTATTTTTTATAGGGTATTTTTTGTAAGTAATACATATTTTTATTAGTAATACACGTCTCCTTCTTCTTCTTCTTCTTCTTTTTTTTTTTTTTTTGACATAACTCCCCACCAAATTTTAAACCTGATTGGTCTTACACCCTCTTACACACGCCTCTCACTAACTCCTTGAGCTTCCCTCAAGTAGCGTAATACACATTTCTAAATGTCACATTATATTAAATTAGATAAAATAAAAATTTAAATTTTTGCAAAATTTAGCAACCCAAAATAACAAAACGGTAAAAGAAAAGTATTTTGATGTACGAACTTGCCATTGTTGGTGTGCTTATACCGTAATAAGAATTCCTATCAAAAGCTTTTCTACCAGCTTTTCTACCGAAAAAGGGTCTTTGTTCTATTTTCTTTGCTGATACATCTATTTGTATATTTATTTTAGAGATATTTATCTTTTTATACCCTCTATTTTAGGTTTATTAAAAAAAACTACACTTTTAGTTTTTGATCTCATCAAATGTATACTTTCAGATTAGATTTAATACATAAATCTATACCAACACCTGGCTAGTTCAGTTGACAAGAGACTGTTCCGCTTAAGCAAGCGACTCGAGTTCGAGTTCTTGTGAACGTAGCTGTCAGTGTTGGAAGACTCTTACTGCCTTCAGGTCTCTAAATGGGTCAGCTTCAGATTAGTTGGATAAACCCCATAGGAGTTGATGGGCCCTTCATATAAAGAGTTCGTGCCTCCCGTGATGGGCTCCGGAAACCGAGGGTTGTAGATCACTACCACAAAAAAAAATACACAAATCGGTTCCAAATTAGTCGGATAAACCCCATGGGAGTTGATGGGCCCTTCATATAAAGGGTTCGTGCCTCCCGTGATGGGCTCCAGAAACCGAGGATTGTGGATCACTACCACAACAAAAATACACAAATCTATACTTTACTTTAGTCAACAGTTAATTTTAACCTTTAAAATGACCAAATTACCCTTAAGCAAAATAAAAAAAGAAGAAGAAAACAAAGACAAAAACACATGAAACATCCATTTTGAGGTATTCTATAAATTTTTCAAGTCAAAACTCGTATGAATTTTTTTTAGTTATTAAAGTCTTCTTGTTTTTCAAGTTGAGGATACTTTGGGAAATTTTTATGTCAAAATTGAAAATTAATTTGGAAAAAGACTTAAATCTGTGTATTAAATCTAATATAAAGATATATATTCTATGAGATCAAAAATTAAAAATATAGTATTTTCATACACCTAAAATACAGGATATAAAGAGGTAAATAATCTGTTTAGAAACTAATGTAATCACAAGTATAAAATTATTCATTAGTAATCTATTAGTAAACTTAGTCTTTCAACTTTACTCAAACAGGAAAAATCTTTAATTTTGATTAATCTCACAACCACTTATAAGGTGTTTGAGAGAGTGGTTTGAATTTTAAAGTTTAATTTACAAACTGAATAAAGCTCTCATATGTTGCAGTGTATGGTTTAAACTTTAAGTTAAAATTACTCTCTTAAGCACCATATACTTATTTTAATGTTTAAATCCCCATACTCATTAGTGAAAATAATAATCACAGTAACAAGTAGGATTCAATTATGGTACTTGCTTCTCTCGGGACCCAACTCCCTAGCTTTCACAACAATTAGTATTCAGAAAAGTTGGCGTGAAAAAAAAAAAAGGTGAAAACAAAGGAATAAAATTTTTTTTCAAGGAAAAATGAAAAAGGATAATTATTTTTTTTAATTGAACATTAGAAGTACAAATTTGAACGAGAGTAAATCAGAGTCGCTAGCCGACAAATGGTAGTTGGGTCAAAATTATGATCAGAGTCTTTTAGCCAATGACAGTCTAGGAATTGCTTGGGAAAGAGACTCATTTAAAAATCCCACGTGCAGTGTTATTAACCTGATAAAAAAGGGAGTCATTTTGCTATGTCCTTGCGCCTCATTATGGGCACGTAAAAAATAGAAGGGTAAAAAAGTAAATAATGCCCTATTCGAGAAATTTTATATATGACTTCTTTTAACAGGATGTTGGGAAGCTAAGTTGAATTAATGGTTTAAACTAATTTTGGTTTTAAATATATATGATAGTTTTATATTGTAGATATTTTTGACACTTAGCTTTACATTGTAGCCAATTAAAAGTTTTGGTTGGAACTAAAATTGTCAAACACACTGTAAAATTATGTGAATCAAATGTCCCTAATTTTTTTTTTGAAAAATACAAGATCTAGAATAAATCGGTGATTGATAATGTTTTCAAAAAATTATTGAATAATTAGTCATTAATTTACATTGTATATATCTAATTTATTAACATATATATATAAAAATTAACATAGACGATCATTTTTTTTTTATATGAATGATATTTTCATTTTGTAGTGAAGAATAAATATATTCTAATCACACAACAAAATATATCTTCAACTCTAAGCCTCGTCAAAGCCAAAAGAAAAATCTTATCTGAACATGATTGAATCATATATATATATATATATATATATATATATATTGTCCTTTCTTTTGTAAAACTTACATGCACATATATGTAAATAACTATCAGAATTTCCTTGGAAGTTTTGAGCTACAAGATATACAAGTTATATCTAATTAATTATATGGTCTTTTTCCTTTTTCTTAAAGGATTTTAAATTGCCTAATAGTCTAATTAATTCCTTATTGTTGTCAATTACATTTTTTTAAGATCCAAATCGTATGCCTATTTTGCATTCATACATGTGCTTGCAATAACACGTTACACTACATATACAATACATGTGTACATACACATATGCACACGTCACGAAATCATATATTCACGTTCATATATGATATATAGCATGTGTCAACCTTATTAATTAGTTTTCACGAACTTAATGTAAAATTTTTCAACAGTTACAGTAAAAAAAATTACTACAATATAAAACTCTCACATGTTATTTTTTTTTTACATTCTATGTGCCCCATTAACCTAAAATTATCTTCGCAAAGATCAAACCCAAAAGACTCAACCCCATCCCACCCCACTCAACTACTAGGCTCATCCCAGTAGTATGTATGTTATATATAGTTTCTAAACAAAAAAAAAAAAACTTTAATTTTAATTATTTTGTGAAACACTTCCGTACAGTGAAAAGCATTTGGCACCCACCCTCCCTCACATTTTCCTATTATTATTATTATTATTGATCGTGGTCAAACTCACGTTAGCTGGCTCATGAACCACGATTCTGATCATTTCAAATACTACTGAAATAAAAACAGATTTAGGAAAATAAAAAAAAATACGGGTGAAACCGCCCAAAAGTAGTTTCATATTTTTTTTTGTTGGATTAGTCCCAACTTCGTGACGCTAGATTCTTTATCACCTTTTTTTTTTTTTAAAAAAATATTCCTTAATTAGGATTTCCAATAATTTTCTGACAAGCGTGCATGATGCATTATTCTCTATTATACCAAAATTTCTCATTCTACAAATTATAATTAAATCTCAGAACAATTTTCTTTTGTAATAAGCTGTATATATATATATATATATATATGTATATATATCTATCTATATACACACACGCAAGCCTTACGCAATACTCTAGAAATAAAGAACAAAATGTGAGGTGGAAATGATAAGTACATGCTGTGTGGCGGTTGAAATGTAAGGATCATGGTATTATGCAAAATGTGAATCAACAATTTTAAGTGATTATTTTATTAACCCCACCAATGCTACTACTTATAATTAAACACCTCTTCTGCGATGTGTATACAAGTTAACTACCACATTTCTAATATTATGCATATTATAATATTATGTTTTCTCTGCTTGTTAACATATGTTTCATATATTTGCAATATTTGCATATCATAATATTAGGTGTTACCGGTTTGTTTACATTTTTTATAAATTTGTAATATTATGCTTATTATAAAATTAGGTGCTATCAGTTTACTAAAAATTTCTAATAAATTTGTAATACCATCATATTGTAATATTAGGTGTCGTCAGTTTTTAGCATTTTTAATAAATCTCCAATATTTTATTTGTTGTTTTTCATCATATTTTTTTATCCCTATTGTTAATTAGTATCTTAATTATCATTGTCATCGTGACGCACGATTTGCATTCATTTTACGATATGAAATCATATCTTTAATTTTTTTATTTTTTTATATAGTCTTCCTACAAACATTGTGTGAACTTGGGTTTGGCCGAGAGAGAGAGAACTTGGCGGAATAAAAACATGTGTAGATTTCCTCAAAAAAAAAAAAAAAAAAAAAACCATGGGTAGATAATTTTGCCCTTTTTAATTTTTATTTGATATATTTATTTCTTTGCTTCCTATGTTATCTAAATATTTTTAATTTTTTGACCAATTCAAAGTCTTACCTATAGATGTTGTATCTTCCGACTTGGCCCGTGGTATCATAATTTGCGATTTTCTAGTATGATCCAACTATTTAGTATCATTAATATGAAATTGAAAACTATATATATATAAGTTGTAATTTGTTGTCGCTTAACAACTTTATTAAATAAATGGTTTAGGTCTTGAATTCAAGTGATTATTTGGTGATTATGATTGCGATATTGCTACTACCAACTTTGTAATTATTTCATTTTGTTAAGTGCAGTAGGTGTACTTCCTCTAATAGTTGGCCATCTGTATCACTTTTTGCATTTTTAATTAATAAAGATTTGGTCTTTTTTTTTTTTTGGTCCATAATATGGTGAGATAGGCACCAATTAAAATTAGCAAGGTGACACTTATAAAAAAAATAAAAATAAAAATGCAAAATATCCCTAGAGATGGCGAATCCTCGTTTGTTTTTGTTCTCATAATTTTTAACAATATTTTCGCATGTTTTTTGACGTAAAATTTTAAAAACAATCTCAGCACAATTTTTAAAAAATTCTTATTTTCTTAAACAAAAATATTTTCACCTATTTTGAAAATAATACCAAACTGCCCAAAGATTGAAAAACTCATTCTAAATTAAAATACTCAAGCACGAGCAAAAAAATTAAAATACTCAAGTGTTGAACTAAAAAATAAAGTATTTTGAGTTAAAAGGGCATTATTCAAGCTGCAATTTAATCAATAGCGATACTTATTAAAAATAGTATATATTTGAATCGTCAATTCATTTAAAATCTTTAGTTGAGATATCTTCTCATTGTTTTAATATAATGAAATTTATAAATACTAATTAGTTGATATTGAGAAATTTTGATTTAATACGGTTTAGGGGTGAAATATTTTTTTAAAAAAGTTACCCTTATATATCTTAATTAGTACATACTTAGGGAAAAGACTCTTTAATTCTTCCTAATTACCAGAATATATATTAGATAAATTATAACTTAATAACGGCATTGAGAGCATAAAACGCTATATGGGTGACTCTTATATTTTGGTCAACCTTCTTTAGCTTCACAATTAGCATGGCTTTCGCTGCTCTTCAAATCTTGATGTACGTAAATAGTGTTATCTTGCATATATATATATATATATATATATTGATATAAAGGAAAAATTGTACTAAATTGTGGTGAAATTAAAATTCAACACAGCCTTTAGAATAATTTAAAAATAATCAAAATTACATAATATTCGTAAAATCATTTTGTGTTATATGATCTAACAAAATCATTTTGGACTGTATAAAATATTCATAAATTAAAAATATTTTATTTTTACAGTCATTTTTTGTGTTATATGTCCCATTAACCTGAAGCCAATGAATTTATATATATACATATACATATATTATACATATACATATAGTTGAGTAGAGATTACTTGATATCGAAATGTCGTCTCCAATATACCAGATGAACGTACGGTACTTAACTCTTTTGGTCTGCAATTGAGTTGCATAGTTATTAATTATTAGTAAATAATTGCGTACTATTAATTTTTTTGGGGTCACCAAATAAATTAGAAAACAAAAATGGCGGTTGAGTGGTTTTGATCATAGGAGATTGGGTAGAACAACCGTGATCTTTTTTTTTTTTTTTTTTTAATAAACAAATTCGAAACAAATTGTAAGAATATGGTTGTCGTTTGGAATTTTTTTTATTAAATTTTGAAAACATTATTTTGCAACTTGTACACGATTAAAACTTATATTAAAAGGACGACATTGAATCACAATTGGGGAAGGTAGGCATTTCATTGGAGGTGACGGAAGTTATGAGAAAATGGGAGATGAGATATCACCTACTGCAACAAAACAATGGAATATTTCACCCTCAAAATGGAGAAAAAATAAATTAGGAAATAGAAAAAGAGCGTATAAAAAAAGATAGGACAAAAAAACTTAAACATGAGTAGCGTCACTACCATCATTGTGACAGATTTAGTGTAATGAAAATCCTAAAATACATCAACTCTCTCTCTCTCTCTCTCTCTCTCTCTCTTTTTGCTCTCTTATCAACCTTTTAAGGACAAATTTTACGAATTCTCCTCAACTCTATCACTTGTATCAAAGTGTTTCCTTAACTTTAAAACTTACATGTTGTACCCATAAATTGTAATACTTCTCTATATTTACTCCCTTAACTTTGAAATGTGTTGTTTTTTAGACAAAATAATACTTGTTACCCTCATATTAAAAGGATAAATTTATCAATTTATTCAAAACCTTTAAAGAACCACCGTGAATTATGTCAGTTCTACACTTTTTCTTGCTTTTGAGTAGAAACTCTAAAGACATAATATACATGAGTTTAATGACCAACTAGTTCATTTAAAGTGAATAAAACATTCATATTAACCTCTTAGTATCGTATCTAATCTTAGATCAAACCAAAATTTAGCAATCCCATCGTTTGCTTCCGTTTTTGAAACGTTTTTTGGCATTTTCAAAAACACACAAAATAAAAACTATCTTGAAAACTTGTTTGGTTAATAAAATAGGTGAAAATGAAAATGAAAGCATTCTTCAATGTACATGAAAAAGTTAAGATTTTTTAAAACAAAAACTTGTTTTTGGTTTTTTCAAATTCCAATCTCCCTTGGACTCTATCGTAGGCCCCTCTCTATTAAAGCAGATCCCATCTTTGGTGTCGTTGCTCACCGGATTCTATCATTGCCCCTTCGTCAAAGTCTTACACCTGTTGTTGAGCACGTTGGAGGTCGTCGTCGAAGCAGCCCACCCTAATAAAATGCTGCCCAGCCATCATCGATCACCATGGCGCCCCCCAATTGCGGCAATCATGATTTGCACACCCATGCTAGATGACATCCCATCTCCGTTAATCTGTAGCCCAAAAACCCACAGCAACAATCACGAGCCACACCCAATGACCCGGTTGTTGAAGTCCCACCGATCGTCAGATCACAACGAAGATGTGATCTGGCGATGTCCGCTGGTGGAGCGAGGGGCTGTGGTAGTGGAGATCAGCTGGTGTGCCGTTGAGGGTTAGGGTTGGGCTGTTGGGGGCTCGTCATCTCATGGGCATTGCCAGCGTCTTGGCCTCACTAGAGTAGAGGAAGAAGAAGAGAAATCTTCCTCTTTGTATTATTGATAATAATTAAAAACTATCAATATATTCATAATTAGTTTTTTAGAAAACCAGATTTGGGGTTTTATTTATATTGATAAATTTTCATTAAAAATATTTGTGTTTAAAAATATACCATTATATCTAACAAAACAAAATATAAAAAATCGTCTTTGTATATTTCTCAAAACATTTTTATTTTCAAATTTTTTAAGAATAAAAACTAAAACGAAAGCACTACCAAATAGAGAAATATTTTCAAAGTTTATGCGATAAATTTAGAGAAATATTAGACTCTAATGAGAATTGATAGTTTAACGGAAATTTGTGAAATTTACCCAACTCTTAATGGAGAATTGTTTTTTCTTTTTCTAATTCAATGTGTGTGTGTGTGTATTACATAAAAATGTCATTATTTGAATCTTGACCATAACAAGAGAAGGATTGCAAGATAGATGACAGATGAAGCCGGTACGAGTAATTATTGCATTCATTACTTTTGTTTTTTTTGTTATTGTCAACTTTTCATTGCAGTTAATTCCCGATGTTATATTTTATGGACCATGTTAACATATTATATAAGGTATATTAGATCCCCTGAAGGAATTTTGAGGAAAACAGATACTTATTGCAGTGGTTGCTCTATGTATCTTTTCAAGTTTTCAATTACATTTCGCGGTTTTGATTTAATTTCTTACGAAGCTTCTATTATTATTTCTTGCTGCCTAGGATATCATAATATCATTTTTGAATCTTCAATAAAAGTACCATAACTTGTTCATCTTCACTTTTGGACCGTACAATTTTTTCATATTCCTTGTGTATAAGACAAGAAACCACGAGTTTTTCAACCACGCATTATTTTGTACATGTCGTCACTGTTATTTAGAATTGATGAGAAATTGGGATCACCAAATCTCTCAGGATTTTCCTTTGTAAAATATCAAAGAATAATATAGAAATTAAAAAAAATACAACACAAGAAATTTTGTAAAAAAATCCTAAATCAAAGAAAAACCACGGTCATTGTTAGAAATAATTAGAGACAAATTCATTATATGAAAAATTATTACAACCACACTCTCGGTAATTTTCCTCATACTTAAAACTCAATCACACCTAAAAAATTGCTTACTTAATTTTCTTTTTATGGCATTAGATACATGATCCCAAGCAAACACTCTTTACCAAGGCATTACTTATACCTATATTAAGGAGCCAAATACTCCCACAATATTCTACATGCTTAAGAGATTTTATCTTCTCCTTGAGATGCTAAATAACTAGAGGGGATGCGGTATTTGTAGTTTCCAATCCTTCCTACCTTCCTTTTAGCATTTACATTGATAGCTCATCATCTTTAACGTTCACACCGGTAGCACACTTTTCTTGACATTTATATTGGCAGCATACCATTGTTAACGTTCACACTAATAGCACATCATTCTTGATGTTTATACTAGTAGCACATCATTCTTAATGTTCACATTAATAGCACACCATTTTTGATATTTACATTGGTACCTATCATTTGTTACCATTTATTTTTAACCAACTTCAACAAGAATAACACCAGCAATTGAAGCTGTTCCAAAATTCTCTTTAATAAGTCCCCACTCATCACATGGTACCCTAAAAAAAAAAAAAAATAAAAGAACGCTTTTATTGAATATCAATTGAAGTACAATTTTAGAACAAAATAAATTTGTACCAAGTCCTTCGGGCCATTCCCATGTGATTCCTCTGCAATCTTTTGGTCCGCTTCTCTCCTAGATTACAGAAAGCCTTTGATTAGACTTGAAAATCCCTAGGAACTTGTGAGTTTAATTAAATATCGATCACTCCAAGAAAACAATTAAATCAAATAATTGGGGACAAGTTAGAAGAAAACTCTATCTAATCTAGATTAAACCCTCAAAAAAAAAAAAAAAAAACGATCAGAGAAGATAAGATAAGAAGAGAAAATTTGAAAATTTATCTTCTTAAATTACCTTTTCATTTTATGTTATTATCTTTGAACTATACTCCTTTTAAGCTGATCTATATGAGAGAAGTTGAGGGCTTGGATCGTATAGTGCATCAGAAATGAATAAATCTTTTTTTTATGCCCCGTTCAAATCAGCTCTCTGAATTTTAGTATCGCAAATAGTTTCTTTAATCAATCACATTCTATCATATATTGTTAAATTAATCAACATAAAAATATTAATCACAAAAATATTTTAAATCTTTAAATGATGTGATATTATATGATTTTTTAAATACCCAAAAAATCAAGATTGAACATGTGATTTGAATACGGAACGTAAGGACATTCTTGTAGATTTCTACAAAGAATGCCTCTAAGATCCCATATCTGCCTCGAAAAACTTACAATAGAGAACATATACACACATATATATATTTTATCTCACTTTCATCTTCTTGAGAAATAACTTATCAGTTTTAATTTATTTATTATAATAGATTGTTTGCAACCAGTCTCACATTTTCTCTGTAGCATTTGCAGTTATGATGTTGCATTTGGTTGAATGAAAATACTGCATTTATTGAATTCAAACAAGAATAAAGAAAAGCCCGTGTGCCTTGCTTGATGGGCATGCCACGATCCACAAAAGTTTCCACTTCCATGCACATTTAAGAGGGCTTCTTATTATTTGCACAATAACAATAACGTGAGAGACATAAAAATGACATGTATCCGTCTCATTGAATAAAGGAAATGCAACAATATTCGCTATTTGTTTTGCACCTATTATTTCTTTGGGGACAGAAAAAACACAACTACATTGCATGTGAAATGACCTAGTTGTCCCAATTCCTCTTCGTTATGATCATTCCAATAGGACCCTCTATCGAGGGCAAATTTGGAAGTGGGAAGTTTCTAGCCTGTTTGAGAACATAGTTGGAACAACATTTTGTAACTCTAATTAAAACTGCTGCATTGTTTTTTTTTTACAAAATTTGAATCAAAAGTTGGTTAAATTATAATATAATTTTGCCTGCGTTTTCAAACAGGTTTTTTTTATATAAAAAAAGAAAAAAGTAAAAAGGATTGGCCCAAACATAAATATGGCCCTATGTAAATAATGGCACTTAATAAGTTTATAGAAGGTATTCTGATAAAATGATTGGACAAAGAGGATAAGATAAGCAGATGTGGATGACTGCATAACAAGGAACCTACACAGAGATTGCTTAGAACTGAGGAAGCAAAGCAAAGGCCAGTCCATGTTCTTTTCATGTGAGTGATGTCCCTCTTCCCATGTGCATTTATTTTAATGTCTACCTTTCCAGCCTCTTCTAGTGGCTACCATTTCTCAACCCAATTTTGCTTGGCTCTTGTGCACTTTTTTGCCCTTGGGGTACTAAGAATTTGTCCTTGAAGAATGTATCGCTTTTTCTCCCTTACTTTTGCAAATTATTTGGGGCTAAAATATGATTTATGTATGATGAGAAAATTCACGATCCAGTCTAATCAAATGGAGAGCTTTTATAGCAGTACATACATTTTTATTCTAGAAATTAACCCTTGGATTAACTTTCTAGCAGTATTTATGGTAAAAATTTACAGCGTGTTTCAGTCATTGAAGTCAATGGTTAAACATGCCTACCAGCAAAGCAAAATGCATATCCTGGGTATATAAATTTTGCTTAATAGGGTGTTTGGCAGGGTGGTTAGAACTGTTTTTACCGTAGCATATGAGAGCTTTATACTATAACGATTTTTTTTAATTGTTACTGTAATATGTGAGAGTTTTACACTGTTTATAACTAAAAAGTGGTCCGGACTGACCCACCAAAATATACACATTTTGAAAGAAGTGATAGATGAAAAGAAGTGAAAAGAAATAGAACTCCCCAAGAATCACTACAATCCAATCCCGTGATCATGGACATTTCAAATCGTCTCTCAAGATTACAAAAAAAATGAAAACAAAAAAGATCACGTGCGTTTGTGAGAGGAACGCAGTGGGGGCTATAATCTGTACTGGATTGGCATTGGCAATGCTCATGAGATATAGAGGTGCAAGTTTGAGTTGCCTGGCCCATGCAGGCTTAGGGGACTATACAAGCTGCTTCGTGAGCTAAAAATTGAGGCCCCCCTAGACCTTAAAGTCAGATGCGGCAATTGCAGAATGGATCGGACTGTATAATTTACACACACCCAAATAAATAAATAAATAATAAATAATAAATAAATATATATAAACCTAAGTCCTATGAGTAGGATTGGGCCAAATGTGGGGCCCAAAGTTTGGGTAATGGACTAGTCCATTTGACCCGCCTCGTATTTATATAAAAGATTGAGAAAATTATATATTATGTTACACTTAATAAGTTGTATTTATTTGCGCCACACTTTTAAAAGTCTATACCATATTATCATTTATATTATATGTTAAGTTAAACTATGCAACATATAAATATGAATAACATTTGTAAAAAATAAATAATAAAAATTTTTATTTATTGAAATTCCTCTGTTAGATACAATGATAAACCCTAATCACGATAATTTATATCTATGGGTGCGTATCTAATAATTCTAGTAGGAGAGTTACCATACTAAAGACTGCCTACAAATTTCAGGTTCTATACTTATTATCTTACAGCCACCTGAATGTGACTTTGAAAATTTTTTTTGGATTGATTTTAAACAAAGAGGGAAACCAACTAAGAATCACCATAACAATCGCTGCCTTGAAGGTGGGTCTCACGCCTCGCCCAAAAAAGAGTCGCACTTGCGAGACCCACACATGGCGACCCCACCTACCATTGTGTGTGTATTTATTTCAAAATTGTTAGGAGTTCGTTTAGAAAATACAGTTGAAAATACCCCTGTTTGTTATTATTTTGAAAATTTTTAAAAATATTTTTGCACTCTTTTTAAGACAAAAATTTTAAAAACATTCTCAACATAATTTCCTAAAGATTTTTATTTTTCAAAACAAAACCATTTTCATCTATTTTGAAAATACTACTAAACGGACTAAATTTTGCTATGGTATAAAGTTTTCACATGTTATAGGAAAAAAAAAGTTTACTGTAACGTAAAGCTCTCACATACTATAATATTTAAGTTCCAACTTAAAGTTCTAATGTGCGTGTTTCTCAAACTAACTCTTGGACTGTTCACAAGTTACGTTAAAACTTTGAAGCCTTGCCCATTAAAATTCAAAATTAATATCCTGTAAGTTCGGCTTTCAGTTTTGGACAGGGACATATTAATAATTGTCGTTGTCTTCCCATTCTCTTGGTTGTGGTTTTTTCAGCAGCTGGAAAAAGGGGAAAAAGAAAGAATATAGTGCATGTGTTTGAGCAATCCTTTATATGTCTGGCGAGTAGCGAATTAATTTCCTGTCCATCGGACTGTGCAACTTTGACATGCAATGTTCATCCAATCATTTGTATTCTATTATTTTAGTGTAATGTATGAATTGATATAACAGTGAATTATCTTGCACTACAATATTTTTTTGGAAAATTTTTAATACTTAATATTATATCACTGAATTATCTTATGCTACAAACTCTTTTGGGAGAATTTTTAAAACTTAATGTTTAAAAAGTAGAGCTTTTATTTTTCTTTCATTATGTAAAAGTAGAAATAAAACACTTTGACTTCACCTTAAGGTGTATAATTCAAATCCCCAACCATAAGATTTTTTTTTTTTCAACTTTTATTTTAGATAGAAGTGGAACAATATTGATCCCAAACACAGACAAAGGGAGATAAAAATATTAAGCAGGAGCACGAACAAGCCCCACGATCTTTAAAATTTAAAGATTTACCATAAGAATTTTCAACGAGTTTATATACCCCAATTTTGTAAAATAAATTATAATTGTACCCTTGCTGAATAATTGAAAAATACCGTTGATTTGTGCCCTCATTAAATTACAAAAAAATTATAATTACGCCCCATGATAAAAAAAAATACAGCTCATATATCTATTCAATACAATAGCATATATGTTTTTTTTTTTTTTTTTCATGGTGTTTCTAACTTAAAAAAGTTTCTGGTTTAGTCAGTGATCCCAAATAAATCTTTGGACACACATATGAATGCAAGATTTTGACTTTGGATATATTCAATACAACCATCAAACTTGGAAATGTCTTGAAGCACACCGTGGTAATTGGTACATCATTTGTATTAATTACAATCTAAGCTAATAATTGAATAGTTAAACTCAACAAAACAGATTCATATTGTTGTTCTCACACACACTCTGTCACACGGTTGAGGCTTTCTGCGCAAATACTACACCCATAAGCTTTGAATTAATTTTCATCTTCAAAAGAATTATTGTAAAAAATGCCATTTCAAGTACACATTTAGAAAACTAAAATTAATGTCCCTAATATTATGGTATAAAAAACATAAAAGAAAAAATCATCCTTGGTGACGAAGATCTCTCCCACATGGTAGAAATCTTAAAAAAGATCGCCACTACATGAGATGGGGAGATCTCTAGCAAGATCTATGGTGCTTGGAAGAGATCTCTGACCCTCTTCGATCACCCAAGAGAGATGCTTGGCAACCGGCATTTTGGATGCGAGGTTCTCCACGACGGCTGAGTGGGTTAGGGCCAAGTAGATCATACACAAGCAATGCGCATGCATATGTTTAACATTCAATACGTT
>CAMOHE010049149.1:0-24334 GCA_946598075.1 Artocarpus hirsutus
CCTCAAACCTCCCTTAAGAGGTTCTTATTTCCTTCTCGAGTTCAATTGGTACTCAAGAAGGAAATAAGAACCTCTTAAGGGAGGTTTGAGGTTCGAACCCAAGGGACGTGAAAGAAAAACCCTGAGGGGCTAAAGGGCCTTAGAGGGGATAGTATGGATGAGTGGGCGGCACAGGGATGGTCCACCAATAAGAGCCATAGGTTCGGGGGGCCTGCTAGGTGGGTCCTATGGAGGGAGTACGTTCGGGCCGGACGCCACAACACCATTGGAACTAGCTCATCGAGATCTTCTTGTTGGTGTAGAAGGAGCCGAAAACATACACCAGATTCTACACGGGAGTTGGAGGAGAAAGAATAGAGAGAGAAAGTAGAGAGAGAGTGGGAAGCTGGTTTTTAATTAGTTGATTTTTTGTGCTCACTTGAATTTATAGACATTGAGTCCTCACAGTCTAATATGTGTCATGTTGGGTTGATCAAATTTGATCCGTAAACTCGAAATTTCTATATACATAGCTACACTTTTTAAAACTGTAATATTCTTATTCTTTTAAAAATAATTAAATAAATTTTGATTCTCTTATTGTATCATTACCTCATTAAAATCTCCATACTGTCATAAAATCATTTTCATCTATTTGTTCATACTTTATGGATTTTATGATTTTGTTCTAAAACAATAAGCTGTAACACTTGTGTCCTTAAAACCTATGTTTAACCATTTTCACTATATGTATATGTGCATCTATTTTTCTAAAAATAATTTTCGATATTTAAGATTTTTGATCAAAATTTAAAATTTGATTTTTTGATAAAAATAATATTTCATAAATTCTAAAACTTTAAAGTGCTAACTTATAAATAAATAAATCATATATTTCTATTATAATTTTTTTCCTAAAATAAAATATGCCATTTTTATCTTAATAGTAGCTATTTTTTGTACTGTCAAAACATATCATAAACTTCTATTTATTTTACACAAGTAGTAGTCATAATTTGTTAAACATTTTTGTAATTTAAATTGGCTATCTAAAAGTCAATTTAAATTAGAATATGAACTTAGCACAATTTTGTGCTTTATGGGTAAGAATCCAAACTATTTATATTAAAAAGCTGTATGGGCCTGTATCTAATCTATGTATACTTTTAAGCTTTTCTTAGTTATATTATGGATTTGAAAGTAATCCATTTGTGATATTGCATTGCCTTAAAGGCTCATCAATGTTTATGGACTTTATTAATGCTTTGTTTTTTTTTTTTGGTTACTATTATTAAGACTATTGTTATTATTATTATCATTACAATAATAATAATAATAATAAATTTTATATAATTACTAACAGTATAAATAGTTAACTGTGTACATATAGAACATTTGAGTTATGGAACTTCTAAAAATTCTTATCGCTGTATTGAAATTTTTAATATGCTTCATAATCTCATTAAAATCAAGATCGATCTTATATTCTATCGCTAAACTACTATCATATAAGAATTTTGTATAATTGTCATGAATCAGAGATTCCTTGTGATCAATCAATCTCAATTTAAATATTCTAATTGAGATTCTTATAAAGGTCATTACCTTGACCCGTACATAGAGTTTTGAATCATAAAAGCTTAATTTAGCATATCGAATAATTATCTTAATTATCCAAATGTAGTATCATAGCATTCATTTTGTTATATGTTTCATACATAAAGTACATAAAGTAATGTATTTATAATATTATTTATTTGTAAATTTTTTATAGTTATTAAGACTCTCAAATCATGTGTTAATTAAGAAAATTCATAATTGTAAATCGTGACTAAGTTGTGATTTAAAACTTCTGAACTTTCTAGGCATTGAAAGCCTTGAACTGCATTCTTAAAATTTTCTTGTAGTTCTTACAGAAACTTGAACTTATAAACTCTAAACTTATAATTTCTTATGAAATTAATAGCGTAGATAATGACAAAATCCTTAATTAATCATACTTATTAATTTCTAGATTTTTCTGGTCATTACAATGAGAGAGGAAATGCTAGATCTTGTCTTGGAGATGTCCTCGTCCTCACGCTTGCAACACTCATTGTAGAAAGAGGAGGAGCTCTAGTGAAGTTGCTCTAGTGTGCTCGACTTTGTGTGATCTCCGATGTGAGATAGAAGTTCGAGGCTATGGAGTCTCACTAGAGTTCATGGATTTTGAAGAGAGAGACATTAGGAATATCGAAAGAGAAAGAAAGTTATGGCATTGAAAAAAATGTTATTTTAATAATGTAGCATAACATGTAATTTTCTTTAACCTATTTCATAATTAAGGCCTATATTCTTAATTTATTTTGACAATTAATTCCACCTATTAGTTTCTCTATGTTTAATTATGGGCTGTAACAGATAGGAACCAATTTACTTATATGTCTTCTTTGATGGGAAGAAAGCTGCAATGAAACAAAACTAATATTAAAGGAATAAAGTGTCTAGTCTAAGAGTGTCTATGAGAATTCTATCTTTACATGAATATTAGGTCTTTAATAGACTAGCAACTATAACTAAAACCCTTTTTGACAATCTTATGAATATAATTGCTATAGGTAGATGTGCAATCTTTGCTTCCACTTGATTATTTATATTTTTGAAAAATTTAACAATACCAATATTCCACCATCCTATTTAGAAACAATTCAAAAATGTAAATTTTATTTACTTCTCATGCTAATGATTAAAAAAGTTTTTAATTTTTAAGCAAATGAATTGGCAAAAAAACAATGATATAAAGGAGGTGATCTTGAGTTGAAATCCTAACTCAACACATACAATCATTTTCCATGTTCAACAGCAATATCACTTATATTTAAATACAAGCTGGTGTATGCAACTGAAAACTCATATATAAGAGCCCTTAGTATTAGTGAAATTTTCAGTGTGATTTGAAAGAAGTGATAGTTCTTGCAGTTTTGAAGTGTGAGTACTGGTTGTCTTATTTGAAGTTGATCATGTGGAAGTGGAGACAACATCCCAAGGCTCCATGTACTCAGTTCTAACGTATTCAAGCTCTTCGGGATTTTGTTGAACAATGTAATTGCACTTTTGGGCCTTTGAATCACCTCTAACACCATTGCGATTTCTTTCATTGTTGGTCTATTCCTTCCATTGAAATTTAAGCAACTCTGTGCGAGATTAGCAACTACTTTGATCTTTTCCTTTGCGGCATCTTTAAGAACTTGCGGATCAATAATACCAAATATGGTTTTTGCCTCCATAAGTTTTTGCCTTCCTCTGACCTTGCTAAAGATATCACCTTTTTTCCAGTTAACAGCTTAATGAGAACCACCCTAAACTTATTAACATCACTCTTCTCCATAAATTGGTTCGATTGGAAATATTCTGGATCCAAGTAACCAAATGTGACATTTACTATAGTGGTTAGATGAGTTTGTTCTGCCGAAACTATTCTTGATGTGCCAAAGTCTGCAACTGTTGCTCTATATTTCTCGTCAAGGAGTATATTTAAAGATTTAATGTCTCGATAGTAAATTGGAAAAGAAACCACTAATACAAGTAAGAAAGAGCTCCTGAAACTTCTGTTGCAACTCTTTATCATATTTTCCATGTAGAAGGAAACTCTTCATTTCGCTCATGAATTGTGGGACAGGGTTCCATTTGATATGAATTCATAGACTAGAAGAGTTGTATGTGAACATTGGAGAAAAAGAACAATAAAGAGATAGAAGAGAGTTGCTATTTCAAGTTTTATAGCATTTCTCATTTTTATCTATTCGAAATATTATTTCAGTTTATGCCCATTGCAATAACTAATAGCTGCCACTGGCCTCCGCGATTGTAACTAGAAGGCATGAGAGGGATGGAGCGGTCGATGACTAAAGTTCCTCGAGTCCTGCAAGACCATTTTTCATAAATATTGGTTTAGACGTAATCCTGCAAGACCATTTTTCATAAATATTTGGTTTAGACAAATTTAAGTGTTCTTTGTATCAGTCCTTTCAGAGAAACTGATGAACCCAAAATTGACAAAAAGAATGAAACATCATAACTTTTAGTATTGCATAAAGTTCAAGATACTTGCTTATACACCGTGTAGGATTAGAATTAAAATACAAATTTTATTTAGTCTTATGACAAGAAGTTAGAAACATTTTAACTTTTCAGCAAATAAATTGTCCCAAAAGGAAAAAAAAAAAAGTATAAAGGAGGTGATCTTGAGTTCAGGTCCTAATTTAAACCATACAAATTTTTTTTTTTTCAAATTGAACCGAGAGATCACTCAGCTTAAACAAGAGCTAATGTAGCCAACTTAAAACATATACGTGATCTCGCACTATGAGTGATACATAGGTTTTTTTTTTTAAAGAAACAAAAGAAACCCTATTGATAGAGGAGAAATACAAGGAAGAATAAAACTTCAGCAAAGATATGAAAAACAAAAGCCTCAACCACAAGAAAGAAAAAGACAACTCGCTGAAGGCTACTCGAAAGACAGTAGTGGCAGTTCTTGCATTTTTGGAGTATGAGTATTGGCCGTCGTATTCGAAGTTGATCCGTAGTAGTAGAAAACACATCCCAAGGCTCAATGTACTCAGTTCTAACATATTTAGCCTCTTCAAGTTTTTGTTGAACACTATATGCCGCTCTCTCAGGCCTTTGAATCCCCTCCAGCACCATTGCAACTTCTTTCATTGTTGGTCGATTCCTCTCGTTCAAATTTAAGCAGCTTTGTGCAAGATTAGCAACTGCCATGATCTCTTCTTTTGGGGCATCTTCAAGAACTTGCAGATCAATAATATCAAACACACTTTCTGCCTCCATTGTCATAACAAAATATGTGGCTAAGTTTTTGCCTTCTCCTGACCTCTTTAAAGATATTGCTTTTTCTCTAGTTAACAACTCTACGAGAACCACCCCAAAACTATAAACATCACTCTTTTCTGTGAATTGGCTTGATTGGAAATATTCAGGATCCAAGTAACCAAATGTGCCATATACTATAGTGGTGAGATGAGTTTGCTACACCGAAACTGTTCTTGATGTGCCAAAGTCTGCAACTTTTGCTTTATATTTCTCGTCAAGAAGTATATTTGTTGATTTGATGTCTCAATGATATATTGGAAAAGTGGCAGCTGAACGCAAGTAAGAAAGAGCTCCTGAAACTTCTGTTGCAACTCTTAACCGCATTTTCTATGTAAAAGGAAACTCTTCATTTTGCTCATGAATATATTGGGACAGGGTTCCATATGGTATGAACTCGTAGATTAGAAGAGGAACTTCTATCTCTAAACAACATCCCAACAATTGAACCACGTTCCGATGATTGATTTGTGAAAGGATAACAACCTCATTAATGAAGTCTGAGAGTTGGGCTTCATCAACCATTTTAGACTTCTTTATGGCAACGATTTTTCCATCTTCCAACATTCCCTTGTACACAGTGCCCTGGCTGCCTTGGCCAAGAATTCTGTCTCTACTAAAATTATCTGTGGCCTTCTTCAATTCATTCGAATTGAACAAATTGGTTTTCTGGACGTTGCCTTCAACAGTAGATATTTGTTGCTGTAGCAACAAACCACCATTGCGTTTGAAAAACTTTCGCTTGCGTTTAATTTCTCGTCTTTTCTTTATGAACTTGTACAACCCCCATGTACTGAAGAGTAGAAACAATGCTCCAAGAGCACTGCCAACACCTATATGGATCAAATCAAATGTGCATAAATATTGATAGACACATTATAGTAAATGATGGTTATTAATAATCTTGTTGTAAAAGGAAACATGTATGTGTATGGAAAAAGTTGAAGTTATGCTGCAGTAGTTTCCGTATATACCTAGAAGAAGCACCACATTGTTACTATAACTATCACAAAACTTGAAGTGCATGAAATCATGTAACTTGTGAGCAGAGCATATCAGGAAAACACATACAGAAAGAAGTTCAATAAAGAGTGTAAGTTTGCACAATAATAGAGATAATATATATACATACATGCACACTCACGTGCGTACATGTATGTTTTGAAGATGCATATGATATCTTGCAGTTTTTCTACTTTCTAGCTGTTCTTTCTGATTTGGTTATATTGGATATTTCTAGGGCCGGCAATACGGGTTGCGACACGACGACACGACACGAATCTGACACGATTTTTCGTGGGTTAGTGTCGGAAAATTTGACTACGGGTCATTTTAGTGTCGACCTGAAACTGACTCGTCAAAAAACGGGTCGTGTTCGAGTCAACCCGTCTGACACGAAACTGACCTGTTTCTGACCTGTATTTAATTAATTAAATTTTAAAAAATTAATAATATTTCATATATATAATATAAGCCCTTAAAAGATCAAACCATGTTTCTCTTATCACTCATCTTCTTATTGAAGTGGTATAAAACTCTTCTAATTTTATTTTTTTTTAATATTATATATATTAACGTAGGTGGGTCACAGTCGGGTTACGGGTCAAAATCGGGTTACGGGTCAAAAACGGGTCGCGGGTCGTATTTTTTGACACTGTGCATAAGAAAACGAGTTGACACGGGTCGGGTTAGTGTCAACCCGTATCAAAACGGGTCGGGTTCGGGTTGAGAAATCTCAACCCGTTCGTGTCACGGGTCGAGTTAGTGTCGACCTATTTTTGTAAAAATTAAATCCAAACCGACACGAACTCGACCCGCCAACCCGTTTTGCCACCCCTAGATATTTCTATTCAAACATCAGAAGTAAAAACTGAGGAGACAGAGGAAGACCTATGAGGGTAGACTTGCGCTTGTAGCTGCAATTGTAGTCCCCGTAAGTATTAACACAAGTGCCCCCTGGCCCACAATTTGTTAAGAACTCCTCCTCACATTCATTGAAATCTGATAGGGAAAACCACAAGATAAAATGAAAACAAGGAGCTAATATCTTTAAAAAAAAAATAAAAAATCAAAAGAATGCTGTACACTTTTTCTCTGCTGTGTATGTTGTTCGATCGGTAGACTCACAAATTAGTGCCAATGAAATGAAACATAACTTGCATCATTGATTGACATGCATCTACATGTTGTTTTACAGTTCTTTTTTTCTTTTTTGAAATTATAAGTGTGGGAGTTCAATCTACATTTTATGATGGACTCCGGTATAAAATTACTATTTAGGCAATGCCTGCAATCGGATATATAACAGTACTTTTCTTTCCTTCTTCCAATAAAATGGGAAAAAAACGAATAAGTGATCACTTATAAGCTCATCATAGAAAGTAGTTTAGATTGCATTGAAGGTTTACCTTCACTGCATCCTTCAATGAGATAGGGATTTCCTCGCAATCCAATGCAGTAACATTGTAGGAGACCTCAAATATTCATCACTTTCGTCATCGCAGTAGTGTAAGCGGTGTTTTCTTGCTGACCTAGACATATTTGTTCTAAAGATCTTGTCAATGTTGGTATAATTTATGTACCAATCTAGGGTGACTGGAACATAGTCCATATTATGGATGTTTGTAAAACTTGACGTTGAACTATTCTTGTAATTAGATCAATTGTGCCTGTCTATCATAAACGCAAATTTGCATTCATTTTCTCTCCTATATTGATCTTGATCAGCTGCAGTAATGTTATTGTTGAACAAGATTTCAAAGGAATCTAGAATATTGTCAGTAATGGAAGTTTCGCAACAGTCTGTCCCATCACAAAGGATTTCATTACTTGCAGAGTCGTTATGATGATCACTTGATGAACAGACAGACATGCACCCAATCTGAGATTACATGTTGCCTGAACGTGAAGCTATCGAGGCAAGGACACCACAACTCACAGCAACGAAAGTGTTTTGTGAAGAGAAACAAAACGACATTCCTGTTAAATTCAGCGGTTTCTGGGTTTTCTTGCCCAAACAGTCCAAGAAACTTATGGGGTTTTTGACCTGAAAAGATTGATAATAACCGCCTCTGTAATAGTAAGGGACAGTATAAAAATCTAAAATATTGAGCACTTACCATTGGGTGTGTTTGAAGAAAGGCCCAGGACAGGTGGAAGATCTGTTGCAGAATATTTCAAACCGTTCATCAAGAGAACACTTAAGGCCGATTTCGAATGGGAATGGGATGTTCACTTCCCCACACTGTTCATCGCATTGATCCTTGGCAATTTTCACAGTCGGCAATGATGCTCAGGATGCTGATAACATTAGTACTGTATTCCTTGAAGCCAGCATGCAAGTAACGACAGTAACAATAACTTCAAGACGGCCATTGATCTTCTTCTTTGATCTTCAACCATCTACATCACGTTCCTAATGATCTATATGTTACATATAACATAGAATACAGAAACAAACAAAGGCAGGAAATCAACCACCAATTAATTGAGAATAACAAGGCCAAAACAAAACTGTCTATCAGACATGCTCACGCTTTTTTCAACATATAATAAATTGTAAAGTTGATTAGGTTAATTACCTAACATGTACAATTTCAATTTCTCTTCACTTTATCTCTTTGTAATTGGAAACTATATATATTTATCCTTATAATTTGAAAAAACATTTTTCAATTCCATTCCACATTTTCGATATAACATTACTGCATTAAAATTTTTTTGTGGGTCAGGCTAGGCCGGCCCATATTAAAATTACCTTGGCCCAGCCCGGCCCGGCCCACGGGCCAATTTTACATAGGCCGTGCCGGGCCATGCCGTGGGTTGTGTCGGACCGTACCGCGGGCCTTAAATGGGTCGGCCCATCTTGAAGGCCCATTATGCGTTTAAATGGACCAGCCCATCTAAACATTTAATTTTTAATTTTTAATTTTATTTTTGAATTTTTAAATAAGTTAACAAATATAAAAGTTTGAATAGTCAAGGGAAATATAAAAATGGATATTTTATTTACAATTAGCTCATTAAAAACCTTTCCAAGAAAAACCCAGTGGGACAAAACCTTAGTAAGAAAAAAAGAGTGCAATCGGGATAATTATACATAAGATGTTTACAAAATTACTAAAAAGAAAAAAAAAACATAAAAAATATTGTTCATTGTGGGCCGGGATGGGCCGGCCCATTATGGGCCTAGACCGATAGGATTGGCCCAGGCCTGGCTCGGCCTAGCCTAGCTAGGACCAAGCCTAGCTCGGCTTGGCCCAGGCCTAGCCCGGCCTTGCCCGACCTTGCCCAGGCCTAGCCCGGCCTGGCCTGGTCCAGGCCCAGCCCGACATGGCCCGGCCCAGGCCTAGTCCGGCCCGGCCTATGATTTTTCCTAGGCCAATATATATTGGCCCAGCCCAGCCCACCAATATTTATGGCTTTATTGAAATTTTTAATATGGTTTATGATCTCATTAAAATCAAGATTGATCTTATATTCTATTGCTAAACTACCATCATATAGGAATTCTATATAATTATCATGAATCAGAGATTTCTTTTTATCAATCAATCTCAATTTAAATATTCTAACTGAGATTCTTATAAAGGTCATTACCTTGACTCGTACATAGAGTTTTTGGATCATAAAAGCTTAATTTAGCACATCGAATAATTATCTTAATTATTCAAGTGTACTATCATAGCATTCATTTTGTTATATGTTTTATACATAAAGTACATAAAGTTATGTATTTATAATATTATTTATTTGTAAAGTTTTTATAGTTATTAAGACTCTCAAATCACGTGTTAATCAAGAAAATTCATAATTGTAAATCATGACTAAGTTGTGATTTAAAACTTCTGAACTTTCTAGGCATTGCAGAAGATTTCTAGCCTTGAATTGTATTCTTAAAATTTTCTCGTAGTTCTTACAGAAACTTGAACTTATAAACTCTAAACTTATAATTTCTTATGAATTAATAGCATAGATAATGAAAAAATCCTTAATTAATCATACTTATTAATTTTTAGATTTTTTTGGTCATTACAAGGAGAGAGAAAATGCTAGATCTTGTCTTGGAGATGTTCTTGTCCTCACGCTTGCAACACTCATCGTAGGAAGAGGAGGAGCTCTAGTGAAGCTGCTCTAGTGCGCTCGACTTTGTGTGATCTCTGACGTGAGATAGAAGTTCGAGGCTATGGAGTTTCGCTAGATTTCATGGATTTTGAAGAGAAAGAGAGAAAGACATTAGGAATATCGAAAGAGAAAGAAAAGTTATGGGCATTAAAAAAATGATATTTTAATAATGTGGCATAACATGTAATTTTCTTTAACCTATTTCATAATTAAGGCCTATATTCTTAATTTATTTTGACAATTAATTCCACCTATTAGTTTTTCTGTTTTTAATTATTGGCTGTAACAGAAAGGAACCAATTTACTTATATGTCTTCTTTGATGGGAAGAACGCTGCAATGAAAACAAAACTAAAATTGAAGGAATGGAGTGTCTAGTCTAAGGGTGTCTATGAGAATTCTATCTTTACATGAATATTAGGTCTTTAATAGACTAGCCAACTATAACTAAAACCATTTTTGAGAGTCTTTTGAATATAATTGCTATAGGTAGATGTGCAATCTTTGCTTCCACTTTATTATTTATATTTCTGAAAAATTTAACAATTCCAATATACCACCATCCTATTTAGAAACAATTCAAAAATGTGAATTTTATTTACTTCTTATGCTAATAATTTAAAAAGTTTTTAACTTTTAAGCCAATGAATTGGCAAAAAAACAATGATATAAAGGAGGTGATCTTGAGTTGAAATCCTAACTTAACACATACAATCATTTTCCATGTTCAACCGCAATATCACTTATACTTAAATACAAGCTGATGTATGCAACTGAAAACTCATATACAAGATCCCTTAGTATAAGTGAACTTTTCAATGTGATTTGAAAGAAGTGATAGTTCTTGCAGTTTCGAAGTGTGAGTATTGGTTGTCTTATTTGAAGTTGATCTTGTAGAAGTGGAGACAACATCCCAAGGCTCCATGTACATAGTTCTAACGTATTCAAGCTCTTCGGGATTTTGTTGAACAATGTAAGTTGCTCTTTTGGGCCTTTGAATCGCCTCTAACACCATCGTGATTTCTTTCATTGTTGGTCTATTCCTTCCGTTGAAATTTAAGCATCTCTGTGAAAGATTAGCAACTACTTTGATCTCTTCCTTTGCGGCATCTTTAAGAACTTGCGGATCAATAATATCAAATATGCTTTCTGCCTCCTTAAGTTGTTGCCTTCCTCTGACCTTGCTAAAGATATCACCTTTTTTCCGGTTAACAACTCAATGAGAACTACCCCAAAACTATAAACATCACTCTTCTTCGTAAATTGGCTCGATTGGAAATATTCTGGATCCAAGTAACCAAATGTGACGTTTACTATAGTGGTCAGATGAGTTTGTTCCGCCGAAACTGTTCTTGATGTGCCAAAGGCTGAAACTGTTGCTCTATATTTCTCGTCAAGGAGTATATTTGAAGATTTGATGTCTCGATGATAAATTGGAAAAGAAGCCGCAGAATACAAGTAAGAAAGAGCTCTTGAAACTTGTGTTGCAACTCTTAATCATATTTTCCATGTAGAAGGAAACTCTTCATTTCGCTCATGAATAGTGGGACAGGGTTCCATTTGATATGAATTCATAGACTAGAAGAGTTGTATGTGAACATTGGAGAAAAAGAACAATAAAGAGATAGAGAGAGAGTTGCTATATCAAGTTTTATAGCATTTCTCATGTTTATTTGTTCGAAATATTATTTCAGTGTATGCCCATTGCAATAATTAATAGCTGCCACTGGCCTCCGCGATTTCAACTAGAGGGCATGAGAGGGATGGAGCGGTCGATGACTAAAAATTCCTCAAGTCCTGCAAGACCATTTTTCATAAATATTGGTTTAGACGAATTTAAGTGTTCTTTGTTTCAGCCCTTTTAGAGAAACTGATGAACCCAAAATCGACAAAAAGAATGAAACATCATAACTTTTAGTATTGCATAAAGTTCACGATATTTGCTTATATACCGTGTAGGATTAGAATTAAAATGCAAATTTTATTTAGTCATATGACAAGAAGTTAGAAACATTTTAACTTTTCAGCAAATAAATTGCCCCAAAAAGAGAAAAAAAGGAATAAAGGAGGTGATCTTGAGTTTAGGTCCTAATTTAAACCATACAATTTTTTTTTTCCAAATTGAATCGGGAGATCACTCATCTTAAACAAGAGCTGATGTAGCCAACTTAAAACATATACGTGATCTCGTACTATGAGTGATACATAGGTTTTTTTTTTTTTTTTTTTAAAAAAAAAGAAACAAAAGAAACCCTATTGATTGAGGAGAAATACAAGGAAGAATAAAACTTCAGCAAAGATAGGAAAAACAAAAGCCTCAACCACAAGAAAGAAAAAGACAACTCGCTGAAGGCTACTCGAAAGACAGTAGTGGCAGTTCTTGCATTTTCAGAGTGTGAGTATTGGCCGCTGTATTCGAAGTTGATCCTGTAGAAGTGGAAAAAACATCCCAAGACTCAATGTACTCAGTTCTAACATATTCAGTCTCTTTCAGCTCTTTGTTGAACACTATATGCCGCTCTCTCAGGCCATTGAATCCCCTCCAACACTACTGCAACTTCTTTCATTGTTGGTCGATTCCTTCCGTTCAAATTTAAGCAGCTTTGTGCAAGATTAGCAACTACCATGATCTCTTCTTTTGGGGCATCTTCAAGAACTTGCGGATCAATAATATCAAAGACACTTTCTGCCTCCATTGTCATAACAAAATATGTGGCTAAGTTTTTGCTTTCCTCTGACCTCGTTAAAGATATTGCTTTTTCTCCGGTCAATAACTCTACGAGAACCACCCCAAAACTATAAACGTCGCTCTTTTCTGTGAATTGGCTTGATTGGAAATATTCAGGATCCAAGTAACCAAATGTGCCATATACTATAGTGGTGAGATGAGTTTGCTCCACCGAAACTGTTCTTGATGTGCCAAAGTCTGCAACTTTTGCTCTATATTTCTCGTCAAGAAGTATATTTGTAGATTTGATGTCTCGATGATAAATTGGAAAAGAGGCCGCTGAATGCAAGTAAGAAAGAGCTCCTGAAACTTCTGTTGCAACTCTTAACCGCATTTCCCATGTAAAAGGAAACTCCTCATTTTGCTCATGAATATATTGGGACAGGGTTCCATTTGATATGAACTCGTAGACTAGAAGAGGTACTTCTGTCTCTAAACAACATCCCAACAATTGAACCACGTTTCGATGATTGATTTGTGAAAGGATAACAACCTCATTAATGAAGTCTGAGAGTTGGGCTTCATCAACCATTTTAGACTTCTTTATGGCAACAATTTTTCCATCTTCCAACATTCCCTGGTACACAGTGCCCTGACCGCCTTGACCAAGAATTCTGTCTCTACTAAAATTATCAGTGGCCTTCTTCAATTCATTCGAATTGAACAACTTGGTTTTCTGGACGTTGCCTTCAACAGTAGATATTTGTTATTGTAGCAACAAACCACCATTGCGTTTGAAAAACTTTCGCTTGCATTTAATTTCTCGTCTTTTCTTTATGAACTTGTACAACCCCCATGTACTGAAAAGTAGAAACAATGCTCCAAGAGCACTGCCAACACCTGTATGGATCAAATCAAACGTGCATAAATATTGATGGACACATTATAGTAAATAATGGTTATTGATAATCTTGTTGTAAAACGAAACATGTATGTGTACGGAAAAAGTTGGAAGTTATAGTGCTGTAATAGTTTCCATATATACTTAGAAGAAGCACCACATTGTTACTATAACTATCACAAAAGTTGAAGTATATGAAATTGCCAGATAAATTGCCATATGCGGGGAAGTCGTTAATTGTCCATATCAACATCACACAGAGTGTAAATGTCTCTTTTTGATAAGCATCTCTAACTTCAACTCCCTTTTGCCACTACTTTTTTAGATCATCGATTAACAGACCCAAGTATACGTCAACGTCATTGTCTGGTTGGTGAGGACCTGAAATCACTAAAGACAACATTAAAAACTTCCGCTTCATGCTCATCTTCGAAGGGAGATTATAGTTAACAAGTATTACAAGCCAAGTGCTATGCCTACTACTCATGTTACCATGTGGGTTCATTCCGTCCGTCAACAAAGCGAAATGTATGTTTCTTAGATCTGCACTAAAGTTGGGATGATCGACTTCAAAAGTCTTCCATTGTGGTGAATCTGTCGGGTGTCTAAGCATACCATCATCCACCCATTTGTCATGATGCCATGTCAAATTATTGGCATGTTCTGGGTTTCTGAATAAATGCCTCAAATGTGGTACCGGTGGAATATACCATAACACTTTCTTTGGCACTCCATTCTTGCCATCTTTTGGCTCCTTTTCTTTCTTCCACCATGCTTGTTGACAAACTGGACAATAATTCTCGTCCTCATACTCATGCCTATAGAGAACACAATCATTTTCATAAGCATGAATTTTCTCATAATCCATTCCCAAAGTGCACAAAGTCTTCTTAGCCTCATACATACTAGTTGGTAATTTATTACCCTCTGGTAGAAGCCTTCTTAAAAATTCCAACAGCTTTGTGAAACTAGAATTTGACCAGCCACCCGACGCTTTTAAATTCCATAATCCAACTAAAGCAGACAATTTAGTGAAATTGGTACACCCTTCATACAGGGGTCTCTCTACATCATTTATCATTATCTCAAATAAATCTGGATGGTGCACAAAGTGTTCTTCTAAATGATTGACCATGTCAACTATATTGTCTTCATCCTCCATATTCTCCTCCACAATAGCTTGCTTTTCTTTACTTAGTAAAGTTAGATTGAAATTAGGCTCGCCATGAAAATGCCACGTTTGATAACTACTTATGATTCCATTTCAAAATAAATGTCCTCTAACAATTGTAATTGGATGCAATCTATGGTTTCCACAGTGAACACAAGGACATCGAATTTTATCACTATTTGCATGACTTTTGGCAAAATCCAAGAACTCTTCCACACCATTCACATACTCTCTAAACAATCGAAAATCCCACATCCATTTCCTATCCATTTTGCAATTCCTATTTCAAAATAATAAATAGCAAATATTCAATTAAAATTAATTTCAAAATTTATATATATACCCACCTACATATATAAATTAATCATAAAAAAAAATATCACCAATCATAAAACAAGTTACACATACACATTATAAAACGAAGAAATCATACCCATGATCTATAATACAAACTTCACAGAATAAACAAAAAAATCAACAACTATTTATCAATTTCAGATTAATTATACATCACAATCAATAACTATTTATCAATTTCTAAAAAACTTACAATTTAGGCTGAGATTAAGGAGTGTGGAGGCAGAGAGAGACGGCGGCAACTGATTCGAACAGGTCTGTGTTTGTATTTGTGAAATGTGTTTCTGAAATGTGTCTGAATATCGAGGTTGAAAATGTGTTATTAAGTATGTTACCACGAAGGTTTTCTCAAAAAACCGTCATGGAATAAGAAAGATACCACGAAGGTTTTTTTGAAAAACCGTCGTGGTATCTTAACATACCACGACTTTTTTAAAAAACCGTTGTGGCATGTCAAGAGACAACGATGGTTTTCCAAAAAACCATCGTGGTACGTTGGAGATACCATGACAGTTTTTTGAAAAACCTTCGTGGTAGCTTAAGTTTTCCATGATGGTTTTTTAAAAAACTATCGTGGTATCTCAGCTTCTTCCCACGACGGTCTTCGTTTTCGTGGGTGTAACTTGTCGTGCTTTTTTGACCTTACCACGATAGTTTTTAGAAAACGGTCGTGAAATAAAGGTCGTGTAATCAATAATTTCTTATAGTGGGAAGTAGAAAACAATGCGGAAAGCAAACTAAGATCATGAGATCAAATAGAGGTGGAGAATACTATGGTAGATATATTGAGTATGGACAAGCAGCTAGTGCATTTGCTAAGTTTCTTCAAGAACATGGGATTGTTGCCCAATACACTATGCCTGGTTCGCCAGACCAAAATGTTGTAGCTGAAAGAAGAAATCGAACAGTAATGGACATGGTGCAGAGTATGCTTGCTAGCTCCAAACTTCCTGAGTTCTTGTGGACTGAAGCTTTTAAGACGGCAGTGTACATATTGAACCGAGTTCCAACCAAGGTTGTCCCAAAGACACCTTTTAAGTTATTCAAAGGTTGGAAACTGAGTTTGCAACATGTGCGTGTTTGGGGATGCCTATCGGAGGTAAGAGTTTATAATCCATAAGAGAAAAAGCTAGACCCAAGGACCATAAGTGGATATTTTGTTGGTTATGTTGAACGGTCCAAGGGATACGATTTTATTGTCCATCTTATAGTACTAGATTTGTGGGATAAAGGAATGCAAAATTTCTTAAGAAAGACTTAATTAACCTGAGAAAGATCATACAAATGCACTACCTTCCACTTCTTATGATAGATTGATTATTGTACACAGCACATGTAAAGTTCAAATGTGTGATGAACAACAACAAGTCACTCAAGTTCCACAGACTATTGGCAAAGAGATAGTGGATCCAGCTGAACAACAGATACAGGAACCTATTGAACAGCCTGTGAACAACATGTTCCTCAGGAGGATGTTGAACCAACATTAAGCAGATCTATTAGAGAAAAGCGATCGACGATACCTAGTGACTATATTGTGTATCTGCAAGAGTCTGACTACAATGTTGGAGCTGAAAATGATCCTGAATCATTTTCACAGGCCATGAGTTCTAAGGAATCTGACTAATGGTACAGTGCCATGAAAGACGAAATAGATTCTATAGCATCTAATAAAGTCTTGGATCTCATTGAGTTGCCTGATGGTGCAAAAGCCATTAGATGTAGTCTTTAAAACGAAGAAAGGCTCATTGGGCAACATTGAGAGACATAAGGCAAGACTCATTGCCAAAGGATTCACTCAAAGAGAAGGAATTGACTATACGGAAACTTTTTCTTTTGTATCTAAAAAGGATTCTCTTCGAGTCATTATTTCATTAGTCACCTATTTTGATTTGGATTTGCATCAAATGGATGTGAAAAACGGCCTTTCTCAATGGTGATCAAGAGGAAGAGGTTTACATGAAACAACCAGAAGGATTTTCCTCTAGTGATGGTGAGCATTTAGTCTACAAGCTTAAGAAATCCATATATGGTTTGAAAAAAGCCTTTCATCAATGGTATTTAAAGTTCCATGACGTTATCTCTTCATTTGGTTTTGAAGAGAATATCATGGATCAATGTATATACCAGAAGGTCAGTAGGAGTAGGATTTGTTTCCTTCTACTATATGTGGATGACATATTACTTGCAACTAATGATAAGGGTTTGTTATATGAGGTGAAGTGGTTTCTCCCAAAGAACTTTGAAATGAAGGATATGGGGGAGGCATCTTATGTCATTGGCATTAAGATCTATAGGGACAAATCTTGAGGCATTTTGGGTTTGTCTCAAGAGACCTATATCAACAAGGTTCTAAAAACGTTTCGGATGAAGGATTGTTCACCAATTATAACACCCATTGTGAAGGGTGATAGGTTCAATTTGAACCAGTGCCGAAAAAATGAGCTCGAACGGGAACAAATGAAAAACATTCCATATGCTTCAGCTGTTAGAAGCCTAATGCATGCTCAGGTCTGTACAAGACCTGACATTGGATTTGCTGTGGAAATGTTGGGCAGATATCAAAGTAACTTAAGTGTTGACCACTAAAGAGCTGCAACGAAGGTGATGAGATACCTTCAAGGGACTAAAGATTACATGTTCATGTATAGACGGATTGATAATTTAGAGGTGATTGGATACTCCAACGCAAACTTTGCTGGCTGTGTTGATTTGAGAAAATCAACATCTAGTTATGTTTTCATGTTTGCCGTTAGAGCTGTATCTTGAAGGATTGTGAAGCAGACTTTGACTGCTATCTCTACTATGGAAGCCAAGTTCGTTTCTTGTTTTGAAGCTACTTCGTATGGTGTATGGTTGAAAAGTTTCATATTCGGGCTTAGAATTGTGGATTCTATTTCTAGGCCATTGAGATTATATTGTAATGATTCAGCTGCGCTATTTATGGCCAAGAACAACAAGAGCGGTAGTCGAAGTAAACACATCGACATTAAGTACTTGGCTATAAGAGAACGTGTTAAATAAAAGAAAGTGGTCACTGAACATGTTAGTATTGAGTTGATGATTATCGATCCTTTAACTAAAGGCATGCCACCAAAGATTTTTAAGGATCATATAGTACAAATGAGACTTGGTTCTATGATGTGAATTTTATTGTACGTACATTTGGTTATTTTTATGAAACTCTTATTTAATTATGTGTTTTCTCATATTCAGTTGTGCATATATTTAATTATTTTGAGAAAAATCAATTAAGTTGGACCTGGAATAAACATAGGGTTTATTCATTAAGTTACGTTACCATTTATGAGTTAGTATTAAGGGATATAATGTATTGTAATATATGGAAGCTAATACTCATTATAAGATGACCTATCACCATGATTCATGTGTTTATTCCTTAAATTTGAGATTGGTTGACTTTGTTTATTTGGAAAATATATAGACTAAGTAGGAGAATGTTATTTTAATTTATTTATTATTATTTATTTAGTTTTTAAATGATAATAAATAAATAAAAATAAATTTAAGTGGTCCAATAGACATATATTTTCTAAAGAGTTTCAATCAAAGGGTATTCAAAATTGTTATAACACTTCAAAAAAATGCATCTTTTCATGAAAGATAACGTATACCCTGATAGTGGGTGTCTATAAATATCACGTAAAAGGATCCCTAAACTGTGCAATTATTTTTAGAAATACACCATCTCTCAAAATTGTAGAAGGTTTAGAAGAGCCTCTTCTTTTTCAAAATTTCTTCAAGAATTTCTTGTAGAGGTATTCTCCATTCAACTAAATTTATCAATAGCTGGAGGTTATATTTTCTTTCCTTTACGTTTCCGCATTTAGATGATTTTTATGTAATTTGGTTTATGCATATATGAAAATCATAACTATGTATAAAGGTAAATTTTTAATATCTTAAATTCAAATTAATGGTTTAAATTACTTTCTTAAACATCTTATAAATCCTAGAACGGATACAACGGTCTAAAATCAAGATAAATAAATTTAAGACAAAGTTCTTTTTATCTGGCTTAAGATCGAGAGACATTTATGTTTTATGTCACTTTTTTTTTTGTGTAGATAGATTTATGTCACATTCAAAAAATATCTAATTAAATGCCACAAATAAATATGACAATTAAATTAAAAAAAGACTAATATACTTTTAGTAGCAATAAAAAAACTATCTTATTTTCGTAGAATAATTTATGCTTTGATGGTACATTTGTACTATAAATTATAGAATGATGATGTGGTGTGACATTTTTTACAATTATTTTCTTAGTGACATAAATTAATTTAAGCTTTATTTTTGTGACATATGTGTAATAGAGCCCTAAAATCAAAAGCTTTCTAGAGCTTAGTGGACGTAAAAAATATATATATAAATAAATAAAAAGGGTTCAAAGTTACATTAAAACGGAAGTTATACAAAAGGTAAATAGAAACATATAAATAAGTTATTTTATTTATATTGGATTGTAAAAATCTAATGAAATTAAATCCTTCAAAACCATCTTCAGTAGAGAAACTGCCAACATATCGATAGGCATATGTAATAACGGTGTTTGGGATTTTGGTTTCAACTATACAATTTTAACCATAAACAATATAAAGCTCTCATATGTTATAATATAAAATAAAATTTACAACAATATAAAATTCGTACATGCTACAATACACAGTGGACACTTTATGGTTCTAACTCTTCTCCTAAACACTACAAATATTTTTCAATCAACATTAATATAACATTATTGTTTATCAATTTGTGTAACACTCGGTTTATTTTAGTATAATACTCAAAAACATTGTTCATTGTCAAGTTATAATTAACTTACCTTAGTGTTATAAGATCACACCAAAAATGACATACAATTGTTGGGTTGGATGCTTTACCTAAATCTTTTCCGCTAGAAAAGAGTAATAACTTATTTGGTAGAGTTGGTTCTAACTAACTTTTCGGTTAGGAAAAACATAAAGCTTTTACATGATACAGTAAAAAGAAAAAATTTGATACAGTATAACTCTCTCACATGCTACAATGTTTATAGTTTTAACTAATGGTTTTAACTACTATGCCAAACACCTAATAATATGTAACACCCACCAAATTTTCATGTAACAGATTATGTCATGTTAATAACGACGTTAAGTGTTATATTTATGATATGTGTTATGATATATGATATATGATATAATGATGCTAATCGTTTTATTTTAAGTGTTATGGCAGGTGACGCTCACGTGGAATTGATGTGCTCAAGTGTTCATGTTATTAATGTTATATGTTTAATCACATTTTTATGATAATTTAATGTTTTAGATGATTTTTGTCTGTAAGGGCAGATCAGCAGACCGGACCATTTAGTTTGGCAGGCCGAAATGACCCCCTCGGAACGATAGGCCGATGGTATATCGTCGGCAGGCCGGACTTCAGGAATCGATAGGCCGAAGAGAGACATCGGCAGGCCGATGACAGTTGACAAGCAGTCAGCAGAAATTTCACAAAATTTGTGACAAGGATATGTGATTGAATGATTTATTTTTGATTGATTGGCAAACTTATGGAATAATTTTCTCATTTTAGGAAAATAAATGTTTGACTTCGAATTGATTGAATGTATTTAATAAGGTTTCCCATTTTATAAAGGCAGAATATGGTAACTGCGACAAAATCATTGACTCTCCCTCAATCCTTTCCTTTCCCCACAAATTTTGCTTTGACTTTAATCATAAAAATTCTGATTAGTATTAAGAGGATGAGTTTGTCCTTATTTTTGAATTTCATTTTCACAATAGCAAAAATTTCTCTCAGACATTTTTTTTTCTTTTCTCTCTCTTTCTCTCACGTTTTCTCTCTCACTCTCTCTCTCTCTCTTTTCTTCACGTTTCTTTCTTCTTCTTCCTCTCAAATTTCCCCTGCTATTATTTGTTACAAAAATTGTCATTTCTTTGGTTGAATTCAATGGAGTTTTAAGAAGAAATCTGTTTTAAGGTATGAACTCAATTTCAGAATTTTTGAAACGTATTTTTTCTCCTGTAATATGATTACCATATCTTTCTCTACAAATTTTTTTTTGTTCTGAATTTTTAATATGTTATTCATATATGTGTTATGTGCTAGCCCTCAAAATTTTACCTCAATTGGATTTTCCTATGAAAAGTTATGGATTTTCTTCTCTCTATCACTCACAATAAATTATTGCTGATCGATTGTGTTGCACGTATGTATGGATGATGTATTTGATGCAAATGCATGTTGTTATGCATGAAATTTGGTAAATATGTTCATCTAGATGTTGAATGTTGGACTAGAAATTTTGGTAATAATATGATGAATATTTCATGTGTTATAGAATTTTGATTAAGACTAGGTTGTGTGACTGCTTTAACTGTAAAATTGTTAGATTCTTGTTATGTGATATTTTTGTATAATTAAATGATTTTATTTAGTGATGAGAATTTTTGTGCTACTGTATTTATACGTTAATATGTGGTCGAATGAATTTTAGGGTCATAATAATTTTATTTTAATTATTGAAAAATGATAATTGCATGGAACTCACAGTTTGCACATATGATGTATTTTTGGACTCTGCCTTCTAAAGAATGAATTGAGTTGTGTTGAATTTATTTGAAGCTAATCTTTGGGTATGTTGTTAATTTATGTGTCTATTATATGTGTTAATTTTGTAGATTTTTTTTATGGTATGAAAATGTGATATATGGACCAGAGTTAAAAATTTGTTCACTGCCTAACTATTGTTGGCAAATTTCATGTTGAATGTTATATGACTTGTTTTAGATATTAAATGAAATTTTTATGACTAAATAAAAATCATGGTGATAGCTTTATGTGTTATCTTTATTCCTGCCAAATTTGGTACTCAAATTATATGTGAATGTAAAGTTATTAATTTTTAAATTTATGAAGGTTAGAAATATAAGTGTTTTGAAAGTGTTGTTTTAATGTTTTATGGTTAATGAAAAATGTATTATGAATTGTCATGTTTCAAGAGATGAATGTATGTATGATGTTATATGAAATGGACGTTAAGTTGTGGTGATTAATTCGTTGAAAATAAATGTTAATTGCCATTTTATGAATGTATGACATGAACACAATATGAAGTGAGCACATCGAGACCGCGGCATCGTCACCTACAAAAGTAAGGTTAAGTAAGCTTTAAGAGGTAAGTACATTCTCACCTGCAACATGATATACTTTATAAAGGTTTGAAATTATGTTCATCATGATATCTATGATGGTTTTATGATGATTTTTGATAAAGTATTTTTATGGAAGTTTTAAGGTATGAAAGTTTATGCATGTTTTGATGATAATGTTTTTCAAAGCATGAAAGTATAAGTATGTATATATGTATCATTTAAATAAGTGTTGCACACCCAATGATATGTTATGTTATGATATGATAAGTTATGATGTCATGTTTGGTTTGGGATTAGTTACCCCTCTCCTCTTATGGTGGTGCGCCTATGATGATGTTATGGTGCAACACTTGGGCCCTTAAGATAAACTGAATAATGTTTTAATATGGGCAATGTAAAGAAAGATATGTTCCCTATGAAAATGTGCCTAGAGTACTATTATGATGATGATGATGATGTTCATGAAATATTTTTAGTTGTGAGATTTACAAATGTACTTACTAAGCGTTTGCTTAATTAAGTTTACATCATGTTGCAGATAAGGGTAAGGGAACCATGGATTAGGAGGATGACCAAGACGGGCGTATGAGCTAAGTAAGATGAATTGCAAATGGAAGACGTCAAGAAAGAAAGAAGTTTTTAAATTTTGAAACTATGTTTATTTTTATGTTTTTATATGAAACACCCGTTATTTTAACGGGTATGATTTTGTAAAAATCATATGAATAAAATGTTACTTTAGCATTTTTTACTAAGTCTCCGCAGTAAATATTTTAAATCTACCTATCACTCATTTCTACCAACCTTGTCCCGCTGCATTAAGGCTTAATTAAGTAGCCTCAACTACTTACAGACATAGAATTAATTCACTTCAACTACCAGAGACATTGATATATTTTCTCAACCATCTTTTTAATGCTTCCTTCATCTTCTTCTACAACTTGCCCTATTTGTCCCCTCAATTATTTTCATATTATTTGCTAAAAGTCTCCATGGGAGACATGATAATATTTTCTTTTAATGCTCATTTAATTCTTTCCCGCTCCTCAATTATCTTGATGCCTATTTATTCAACCATCACCACTCTTTTCTCTAGTTTCTCATTCTCTCCTTTCTCACTTTAATTTTTCAACTAAAGACACAAAGCATAAAGCTCTCTTTGTAACCACGACAACTATAATTTTCAGCCACGTTTAAAGCCGTTTTGGAATCAATTCAAGCTTGATTCTTAACCCAAACTTTAGTGTTTTTCAAAAGAGTTTTGTGGTAAGTTTTTTTTAATTCAAACTTGGTTTTCAGTATGTGTTTTTTACTATCTTTAATGTATAATTTTCGTCTTCAAAGTTCATGCAAACTTCTAATCATGTTAATATGCATATTTTAGCATGTTTTCATCAGTATTTGCAAGAAAGGCTAGAAATATGGTTTAATAATGATTTTGGTATAAAACTCATGAGAATATATTTATTATAATTCTACAATGCATGCTGTATATTTTAGAATGATTTTGAGATTTTGAACAAGGATAATATGCTTTGAGTTAAAGAAAAACTTAATATTTCATAAACCTTGTATTATCTTTATGAGCAGTAGCTCTTTCTTGAAATTCTGGGTTTAGATGAAAATGAATTTTGTAAATTGGTCCACATATTTTAAAAGTAGACATCCTAAGCTTTCCAACGGACTATCATGAGCCTAAATCGGAGTTATATTTTATTTTCTACGAAGTTTTCAATTCTCAGATTGGAAACTAGTAAACCTACTAGTGGCAGTATACCACCCGTCTACCTTAAGTAAACCATCTTAAGTGATTTATAAAACTTATTAGAGACTGAAATATATAGATTTCAACTTAATTCATTTATGGATGTGGTTCCATGTTGTGCTTTAGTTTTAATTGTCCTTATGCACACCTTAGGATCAAGGGTGTATGGAGTTTACGTTAACTAAATTCGGAGATTAAAAGATTGTTGAGAAGCTTGGAAGGTAGGGGTTCTATTACTCATCTTTTGTAAGATTTTTGTGGCATTAAAATTGATTGTTTTACCACAAGATATATGTATCTATGTTGAACTACTATTATAT
>CAMOHE010049150.1:0-48503 GCA_946598075.1 Artocarpus hirsutus
GGGAAGATTCGCCACCCAAGGGGTCGGTCCATATGTCGATGCTATATGATCGTCACGAATTCAACAGAGAACTCCTTTGTTGAGAAGGTCAGATTCAGAGACACGAGCTTACCAAAACCGGGCGTCTGATTTTTCGGCCATAAAATTCGTGCTAGAGTGGCCTCTATTATATTAGCCTTGAGCACTTCCGCCCAAAGCCCTCCATTCTCAATCAATAGACGCCAACGCCATTTAACTGGGCACGCCTCAGTCCTAGAGCACCTAATGACCGGGGGCGGCAAATATCACTCCAGGCTTTCCAATAAATGCCCCTTTTGTCGTTGGGAATTTCCCACCAATCATTGTACTATCAATGGATTTTGCCACACCTTTTGAAATTGGTTTGACCGATAGATGGTGAGCAAGAATCGATTAGGACATTGATTGTAGCAAGGATAGCCGATCTGCCTTAAGAGAGCAGGCTTCTCTTTCATCCAGCTACTTTTTTACTCACCCTTGACTTTCTTCGATTAGGGAACATGCCTATCTCGAGATGCTTTGCAACAAGGCCTAGAACTTACACCCCAACCTGCACAACAAGAGCCCCCTGTGATTGACGGCTCAAGTTGGGGCTGAAATGAATGTGGGATATTTGGCGATTTAGTGACTACCGAGACCAATCACAGTATAATTTCATAGCATCAGAAATAGCTTCAAAATTTTCCTATCTTGCTTTACCGACTATGACAAGATCATCTTGAACAGTAAATGAGAGAGCATGAACCCCCAACTTCTAAGTTTGATTCCTTTAAAGGAGTGCTCAAAACATTCTCTCTCAATAATGTGGGAGAGAACCTTACTACTAATGATAAAAAGGTACGGCGATATAGGGTCACCTTGCCTCGAGCTCCATGATTGGTAAAAATTGCCATAAGGCCATCCCTTGAGGGAGATGGACAGGGAAGTGGAACGGATGTAGGCATTGATCCACCCAATCCATTGATTTGGAAAACCTCGAGAAAGTCCCAAGAAACCCGATAATGGGCCTTCTTCATCTTTGCCTTGAGGAGGAAGAAACCCCCATGCCCCTTCTTGCGTTTCATAGAGTAAAAAATCGTTTAGAACCACCACATTGTCCGTCAAAAAGCTACCATGAACAAAAGCCACTTGCAGTGGAGAAATGAGCTTCGACAGAACTTTCTGCATTGAATGGCAACCAACTTAGACACCAGTTTATAGACGATTTTGTAGAGATTTATGGGTCTACAATGGTCTAGGTTCAAAGGGTTCTCAACTTTGGGGATGAGCACAATGTTGATATGACTGAGGTCACTAAACCTTAAACGCTAGACCCTAAAAATTGATCCACTACCTGCACACATCAGAACCGACAATGACGATAAAATAAAACAGGTATACCGTCAGATTTAATCTAAAAAATGACGCCACAGATCTCCTCCAGGGATGGCGGCCTCAAAAGTTCTCTAATCTCTTCATCTAAAAGCAGCGGACTAATCAAACCTTCTAAATCCAAGGGAAAAGAGACATTTTCTGCCGTAAATAAATTTTTGAAATGATCTACAAAGGCATTGCCAATATTATTTCGCCCCTCCAGCCATGCACCCACATTGTTTCAAATTCTCTCGATCCGGTTTCGCAGTTGAGACATGGACAAAGCGGACACTTTGGTCCCCATCTTTAAACCACTAAATACGTGATTCTTGGCTCCATAGGAGTTCTTCCTTTGCTAGCCAAGAATCCTGGTCCTGTTGTAGTTCCGCTATGAAGAAAACAGGAAGTTGCTTCCACCTTTCAGGCTTTGTTCCACAAGCTTCGACGATGCATTCACGTCTACAAGAAAAAAAGCTAAATTAGCTAAATAGTTCTATGACATGTAGTCTTAGTATATAGTGTCCTAAAATTACCACATAAAACTAATCGTTAATTAAAAAGTCAACATGGTTAATCATCCAATGAGACTAAGTTGTAAAAGTGATATGATATCGTTGTTCCTGTTGGTCTCTCAATTTATATATTTGCCAGGTATAAAGTCAGAATCTTTAGAAAGTAGATAGCGACTGTAGCATATGACATATAATGGTGTTGTTTTCTAAGCTTTCAATTGCTTGAAGTTTGAATTGCAATTCTAACATCTCGGACCCTTCTGTATTTCATGTAGAGATAACGTGAATCACAACCTGTTCAAGCAGATTCTTCAACTCAGTTTTCTTTTCTCTTTTTTTTTTTTTTGGTTAAATTGTGAGAAGCATTGAAGCCCAAAAAAAAAAAAAAAAAAACAAAGAAGAAGAAGAAGAAGGAACTTATAGGATAAAATAACAGATTTTATAAGACTTAAGGTAGTAAATATCATAATTTTTTAAGTAAATAGTAAACAGCAGAATTTTTTTTCTTTTTTTTTTTTTTCCTTTTTCCCTCTCACTCCCTTGTTTCTCTACTCTCTCGCTGGTCTAATAGTTTTTGATCAACCCAACCCCTCTCATCTTCAAGGCTGCCGGTCTAATAGAGCAGAGCCACTGTCAAGCCACCATATGTCGCCAGACGAGCGAAATCGATGCCACGACGTCATTTGGTGTACTGATCACTTGGAGACCTGGGCTCCATTTCTGGTTAACTCATAATTCTCACCCAATTTAAAGACTAATCCTCTATTTTAGGCAAAATTAGAAAAAAGGACCACCCAAAAAATTTAATTAGAGAAACGTCTTCTTTTTTTTTTTTTTTTCTTTTGCATCAAAAATCAAGCTTTTTAGACAAGAAAATTGTTCCAGTTTTTTTTTTTTTTTTTATCTTGTTGAAGTTTCTTTCTTTCCTGAGGTTTTTTTCTTTTATTTTATTTTAGATGACATGATACGGATGCAATTTATCTAATTTTAAAATTTCTTGGTCTACTTATCAAAAAAATTTTTTTTCTTAAGGTCATTTATCAAAATTCCCCTCCATTTTGTGATGTCTTATTTTATGTTCACACCTTTACATTTTTCAATGACAGTTCAAAACAATCATTTAATTCACATAGATTTAAAACGACAGTTCACGGACTATTAAATTTGTGAAACTCAGGCTGTGGCATGACGGCTTGGTCATGAAGGCTTCGACGTTCTATGTTGTTGTTGCGATGCCGATCATTCTAGTGGGAATCTCGTCATAGCGGAGGAGAGAGAAAGGGAGGAAGGCAGAGAGGGAAAGAGAGAAGAGACACAGATCACATTAACATTTTACTGCTATTTGCTTAACTTTATTTTAATTTAATTTGGCTAGAACCTCAAGACTATGGGTGAATTTGATAAATTTCACTTTTGTGGAACCACTTTGATCCATATTATTTTTGTGAAAAAAATAGAAGCATATCACGTTTAGAAAAAAAAAGACAAAATTGACCTTGAGTCTATCACTAATGGACTTGAGTTTGTCAATAATAATAATCCTATTTATCACCAATGACCTCAAGTCTATCATTGATGACCTCACATCTATCATTGATAGACTTAATTCCATCATTATAGTTTAATCAACATAGTTAAAAATAAATAAAAAAACTCAAAAACCAACTCCTATTCCAACCCATCGGAGACCATAATAAAGACCAATCACCAGACGTCTGCTGTCCCTTGCCACCTTATTTCTACAAGCGTGGATGACGCTCTAGATGAAAGCAAGTGAGTCGACCTCAGGTACCTAGATCTATGACCCCCTAGGGAGAGGGTCAGTAGTTTTAAGTAAAAAATAATAATAATAATAATAAAGTGAAATAGAAGAAATAAACAAGGTAAATAAAGAAAAAGTAAATAAATAAAGTAAATTTCTTATTTGAAATAAAAATCATAGAAAATAAATAATATTATCGGTCATCGTCACGTGAATGCTACAAAGGTGGGGCCGAAACCTTATTCTCATTCACCATCACGTGGATGTTTACCACGAAGGTGGGTAAGTAAATAAAATATAAATAACATCAATAATAATAATAATACAAAAATACTGAAAATCATCGTCTTTGAAATAAATGACGTGGTGGGACTCACAAAGACGAAAGTGACATCAACAACGAGATCGGAATAAGTCATACAGTATACGCATCATACCACAGTTACATACAAAATACCGTTTCTACCTAAAGAGCCAGGTTTCGATCTTGGGACTATCCTTCCTCTTTAAACCTGGAAGAGGGATTTTTAAAACAAGAAAATGTGAGTGGAAGGCTCAGTAAGATAATTAGTTAAAAACAAGTTTTTTTAAAATAACAGTTATAGATAAAAATATTATTCATAAGCAAATCTCAAGATCTTAATAAGAATCAATAAATATTTACTTGAATGAAACTTGATGAAATATCACCGTATAGGTTTTGGAAATCAGAAAGAATATCAAAATACAATTTTTCAAAATTAAAGATAGAAATCATTCTCAAAAGGAAATATTTAAGAAATAAACCTTGGCCAAAAAAATTTAAAAGGGGTTGCCAAAGAAAAGGATAGGAATGTACTACCTCAATCAAAATCCAATAACGTAAGCTCCAAATAAATTCAACGTATGTTCTATATATGTTCAAAACCTTGAAAACTGCATTTAAAATCAGAAATCATTTTTAACAAATATCACTATGTCAGTTTAATTATTAGTATACCTTTTGACTCAAAATAATCATAACCCAAAATCATAATCCTTTTTGAAACATTTAGGAATCATTAAACATTAAAAACTAGGGTTAAAATAAATTTTATATTGCCCAGTCGGCCTGCCGAACACCCTGAACTAGCTTGCCAAATCTACACAGTTTGGCCTTCCGAACATCTAGACTGGCCTGCCAAATTGCTACAGTTCGGCCTGCCGAAGATATGAATCCGGCCTGCCAAACTTCTTAAATCTGGCATACCAAAGATCAAGTTCGGCCTGCTGAACTAGCAAAATCTAGGAACCCGAGACTTTGAGTCTCGACCTCCCCAAGCTCAAAAATCCAAATTAAAACCTATTTTTCTCAATCCCGAAGCATGAAAATCATATAAAAAGCATAGGAAATCATAATAGAACAAATTTAAAGCATTTTCCTCAAATTTAAACTCAATTTCACAATGGATTTGAAAATCTAAAAAAAAATGTCAAAACTTGATTAAGTTAATTTTTGTTCAAATAAAGCTTAGATTCATAAAAAAAAAACAAGTCATATAAGCTTAGCTTAAACATTATCTAAGTTCAATGAAGTTCGGATTCAACAATCAAAGAAAATTTAAAAAATTAAAAATAAAACTTTAAAATTTTAAGAAAAAAGGAAAACTAACTTTTAATGGCGTTTTTGGATGAAAAACTTAATAATTTGAACTTTAATCCTTGCTCAAATCCGTGAGAATGAAACTTGAAATCAAAATTTTAAGAGAAAGAAAAAGAGTGAGAGGGCTAAGGGCAAGAGGAAGAAAGAGAGAGAGAGCGTGAAACATGAAAAGAAAAAGGAAAGGAAAAAGAAAAAGAAAAGCCCAAGGGCATTTTCATAAATATGAGAAAAATGTGAAATAAAAATGTCATTTAGCATTTTAAAACTAAAAATCAAAATTTCAAATTTAACAACTGCAATGAAATCCTCAAATGACTAAAATTAACGATAAAATTTACATTGACACACTTAATAATTAAACCTAACATAAATAACCTTACTTTAAAATTCAGAGGCGTTTCAAGATCTTTCCTCCAACTCCTTCTCCAGCAACATTTCAAAGAGCATCTCAAACTTGATAGAGCTCTAGCTCATGAAACTCTAGAACAACCAATTTTGGGCTCTTCAAACACGATCGAAACCCAAGACTCATCGAAGACCTACTTCTTTGCCACTGATTACTCGCTGGACCGAATCGCAACCAAGGTCGTGCGGACTCTTCAAACACAGTCTAAACCCAAGACCCAATGAAGACCTCCTTCTTCGCTACCGAATGCTTGCTAGGCCATATTAAATGACACATCACCCAACTCTAGGTAAGGAACGTACCAGAGCCTCATGTTGAGAACTAACACAAGCGTCCTTTTCCACGACGATGAGATTTGCAGCTGTCATGGTTACATTGGCGAGCATGATAGTTGGCAACGATACTGACCATGTAGGTTAAGGTGGATTAGTTATGTTATGTGATCTAAGATTTGAAATTAAGGTTGATTAGGAGATGCTGATTAAAAACAAGATGTAATATGGACTTATCCCTTAAAGAAGTGGTATGAATTAAACCTTCTCAACAAGTGATAGAAAGCATTAGTGGCACTAGGAAAGTGATATACTAACTAATTATCTTCCAGAATGTAAGGGTCATCACAAAAAGCCCAATTAGCCATATGAGCTAAGAAATTTATAAACAAGCCTTAAAATTTCTAAAAATTGGTTTTTTAAGTAAATTGCTCCAACAGTCTTTAACCTTTCACAAAAATAAACATTTAGTGCCCAACTTTTTTTTTCATTTATTATTCCCCAACCTTTGATTTTGGTTGTTAAAGGACCAATTTAAGGTCAAATAATTAATTTTAGACTGAAAAAAGTGACAAACTGGCCCCCAAAATTATCAAAAAGATGACAATTGGTCCCCAAAGTTATAAAAGAAGGTGACAAACTACTCCCCAAAATTAATGATTAAATAGTTAAGTTGATCATTCGGTAACTAAAATGAAATGTTGGGAACTAATAAATCAAAAATAAAAAGTTAGAGACCAAAACCATACTTTCATAACAGGTTAGGGACTAACATGATAATTTACTCTCTTTTTTTTAATTAGAATTCTAAAAGAAAAATTTACATATTATGTCATGTTTTTTAAAAGTATATTTAAATTATGCCACTTTTAAATACATATAAATTTATAAAAAGTAAATCTTAGAAATGGCATTTATGGAAATTTTCCATTCCATCTTATAAAAATTACTAGTTATGCCAATTAGCAAATGCTCAATTCATAAAAGAGGGACAAGAATAAAACTTCTTCGCCTCGTAGTAAGAGGTACAAAGCACTAAAAATGCAAGCAAAATCAAGATGATTCCTTTTATGGGCTGATACCAAAAATTGGATATTCTTTTTCCTGAATTTGACCAAACGTGAGAGTATAACTCCAAAGCACACATCATCATAATCTCCGCTATTTTCTTCATTATGCCATGGTTTTTAACTATAAAGTGTCATTTTGTTTGTTAGTTTTTGATAATTGACATGCCAGAAGGGAAATGAAGCCAAAAAATATTGCCCGGAAAGTGCACGGCGCAATTGGTATGAAAATCTTGTCCTTTCTAACAAGTTTTTGTTACATTTGGAAAATATAAATAATTCTAAACAGTTTGAACCTTACCAAGAAAGTAGGCCAAATGCAATAAAAGGGCATAGCTTGGATGTCATACGTTAATCAAGTGAAAAAACAAATTTCATCAACAAAAAGAAACAAAGCCAAACACACAAACCCTAAAACACACAAACCCTTAACATCAAGGAACACCCATGCATAATTCGGGCGAATGTTTCTAAACTTTAGATGGCGTTTCATAAGCCGATTGAAACCAAGTTTCAACCAACTACAGTGTAAAACTCTTAGTAACTACAAAAAAAAAAAAAAGAAAAAGAAAAAATTGTTATAATGTAAAATTTCACATGCCACAGTTTTAAACCAAAATTTTCAATTTCAATCAGTTTGTCAAACGCACCATAAATCTTATAAATGTTATGTTATGATAAATATTAATTTTCATAAAGCTAAAGGATGTTTGACTTTGGTATTGTCAGTTTCAACTGAAATTTTTGGTTACTGTAGTGTAAATTTTGTCACATGCTAAAGTATAAAAAAAAAATAAGTTACAGTAAAAAAAATCTTACATGCTAGCTATAATATTTTTAACAAAAATTAGTTCAAACTGTGGTTTTAACCAATACTTCCAAACACCCTGTAACTTTAAAAGGATTTGACTGTTTAGTTACAGTGTCTTAGATCTGTTTGGTACATGGGTTTAAATTGATGTGGCTTTGAACCTTATAGTTTGAATTAATAATGTTAAACTCATGGTTTGAACCTATATGATTTAAAGAGTGGCTTTGAACTATTAAATATAGAATAAGATAGCACCTCAAATTAATGAACTTGTGTGTGGATTGTGCGAGAATCATAAAGAAACAAAAAAATATAATCATAGGTTTTGATGGTTCAAAAGATTCAAACTATAAAATTTAAGGGGGCTTAAAAGTTATTAAAACTAAAAGTTTTGTTCGTTTCAAACCATCCTAAATCATAAAAAAACTAAAAATATAGTCATAAATTTTGATAGTTCAAATAATTCAAACTACAGAATTTAAGGGGATCGAAAGTTATCAAAACTAAAGATTTTGTTTGTTTCAAATCATCCCATCGTTTTAAAACCTTTGCTCTATTTTGTTTACCTCGCCAATTTAACTCGAACTGTGGGTTCAAATGGGCAAAACCTACCTGCCAAAGGGCACATAATCAAATGCAACACCCTATAAACTTATTTTAAAAGATTTTGTTCTCGTTCCCTAAAATTTTCAGTTTTTTTAAGGTACGTGCATGGGGCCATTGCAAAGGCACTTGACTGCACAAGAAAAGTACTGACAGTTTATTTATCATGTTCTTCTGCCCTTGAGTGGATTGGCAAAGTAGAGAGGACGTTTTGACGTCATTTGCTTGAGAATAGTGTTAACAAATAATATATATCATGTGATATAAATAAGACAAACAAGTAGCAATTGTAAAAGATTGACAATAGAAATTAAAGATAAACAGATACAACAAAACCTTCAATGAAAGCAATGCAACGAAAATGGTCGAGGCATGTGTAGGTCACGCTTTCCTTAAAACAGATTCGTCCCCTCCGGTTGTGCACGAGGATTCAACGGACGTCTGTCTCCCAGGATACAACAACTAGCAACGGAATCTTAAGCATTATCGGATACCGTTTCCGACGAACTTGAAACAATGTTTTATTCTATCACCAAAAAACGACTACAACCAAACTAAATAGAACTTGAAAACAAAGTAAAATCTCTATGACTTTTTAAGTGCAAATTCTATATCTCTATATATCTCAAACATGTGGAGGAGTGTTCAATATATAGGCTTAAGAAAATAGATGTTACAATCTAAATTATAATGAGCCTTTATTCAGAATTTATATGCATAATGGCATAGGTTGCAACCCTCCATATTCCATGATAATGGTGCTCATAATCTCCCATTAAACCATTGATTGTAACCTTTCATTTTTGATGATTATGAAGCTCATAATCACCTATTAAACCATGCATTTGGGTGTTACAACATGAAGTTTATGACCTCTATTAATCTTTACGAGCATCAATTTCTCATTCACCCATTTCATGATAACGGCATTTTCCAACAAATAGTTGAGTCATGCCATCACCAATTGAATCAACAAAGCACACAGTCACCAAGGCCACCCAGCGTGATATTATGACCACAAGCGTCCCTCAGATTCCCACCCCAACTCATTTATTATTATTATTATTATTATTATTATTTATTTTTGTCTTTTTTTCAACAGAAGTCATTTGGGTCTGCCCAAAAATCTCTCCTCATAGATTACTTCATAACCGCAAACACTCTCCTAAACATTCCTTTTGGTAGCAAGTAAGTACTTGAGAAAGCATGGCTTGTTCAAGGCCAAGACCACCAAATTGGATTTGCAAGCAAAAATACTACAATAGATCATCAGAATTAACTTGGTCATCTTCTTCTTGTCAGTACTGCCGTTATATTAAGCCAAATTTCTTTGGTATGGAAGTGCTTAACAATCATAAGGGGCTAATTAATGGCTCAAAGAAAAGGAAAGGGTGGTTGATTAACGTCGGCGGCCGTGACAGGCGGTGGTTGCGGCGGGTGAGAGAGGCGGAAAATGGGGTCACAGAGGAAGACAGGAGATTTGTGGAGGCTTTGAGGGTATATTTTTGCACACATTGGCCGTCCTTATTTAGATTCCACACTCAAAGTTCGTACCACCCGATTAAACAACTCTCTCTCTCTGTCTCTCTTTCTGATCTCTTGACACAGATATAGACAAGTTTTTTTTTAACCAAATAAAAAAAAATGTCAGTGTAAATTAATAAAAAAAATGTCAGTGTAAATTAAAGATATATTCATGGATTATAATCTGATGGTACTAGAGATCAGGATCAACAAACCATGCAGATTAAAATCAGCCCCCCCTTGTTCTGCTGCACATTGATTAATAAACTTTTCTATTGATGGAAACTAATTGGGTGTGTGTGTGTGTATAAAAAAGCTAAAAAAAGGAAAAAAAAAAAAGGTGAAAATCGTAAAAAGTGATCAGCCCATGCAGATGCTTTATGCTCATATATGTTGGTCTCTAGGAGCAGTATGATTAAGATATATAACATGCTTTGTGCAAAAAAAAAAAAAAAAAAAGAAAAAAGAAAGACCTACCAAGTAAATTCCTCATTAGACCCATTGTCCTTTTTTTGGCTTTTGTTAGACCTTTTCACCTGATAAAATACCCAATTTGTGGCATCCCAACTCCAAGTTGAGTAATGTTTGCTTTTATTGAAGAGACACTGACGCTTGCTATTATTGAAGACACACAAATATAGAAGAACCCGAATCTGTGTTTTTTTTTTTTTTTCTAAATAGCTACAAATTAAAAATAAAGGTTAATTTTACTTTTGGCCGATCTACCCCCAAACTTTAATCACAACCTCAAACTTTATTAAAACCAGGGTTGTACACTAAGAACAAAGGCTCCTCCTAGATGTTACAAATCACACATTAAACTATGCTTATTGTTTTATGTTTAGTCTTTTAGCATAAAATTTGTTTAAAACTCAACAGAATCAACCGTGTGAGACTGTGAATCTACAATTAAAATGTTAGAACTTTGAATTAAATTGTTTGAGAACTTAGGCTCTCAAATCACCGTTAAATGGATCTGTTAACTCGAATTTATGTGCGAGATTAATTTAACATGAACTAAATAATGCAGAAGAAAGATGACACACAAGATTTATAGTGGTTCATTCTGTTAATAAAGAGCTACGTCCATTGTAATTAACTATGGTGTTCTAAGTACAGATTACAAAGAAATGAGAAAGTAAATTGACAGGGTTTCAGTATCTTTCCCCCTTTTTTTTTTTCCTTACAACAAAGCAATCTTCCCCTTATATAGAGGATGGGGAGGAATCGTGGCTCCTAACCGTTTGGCGGAGTGGGATAGTGCCTTGTAAGTAACCGTAATAGTGGGACACGTGTTGATTGATGATAAGTAGCAAGAATAACGCCTCTCTTATGTTTCGGTCTATGATTAGACGTGTTTTAACACCATAACGTGCTATTAGCTGTCAAATCGAGACGATCGATCCGTTCAAACGAATAGTTGAAGATAGCACGAATTATCCCCAATGAAAAGCCTTCAAGAGAAGTAATCGAACCATATGAACCAAACAAAACGGCTTATTCGACTGGCCTGGTTTCGTTCTATCTATTCAGTCATTTCCACTATTGGGCCGCTAGGGCCCATGGGATAGTGCCTTGTAAGTAATCGTAATAGTGGGACATGTGTCGATTGATGATAGGCAGCAAGAATAATGCCTCTCCCATGTTTCGGTCTATGACTAGACGTGTTTTGACCACCAGAACGTGCTATTAACCGTCGAATCGAGACGATCGATCCGGTCAAATGAAGACTTGGAGATAGCACGAATTATCTCGAATGAAAAGCCTTCAAGAGAAGTAATCGAATCATACGAACCAAACAAAATGGCTTATTCGACTGGCTTGGTTTCGTTCGATCTATTCAATCATTTTCATTATTGGGCGCCCGGGCCGTGGACAATTTGGGCCGGACTAAATTGCACCCCAACAGTAATAGTATCATACTTAAAAAAAATGAGAAAGAAAAATAAATAAATAAATAAATTATGTTTTTTCTCTAATGAGCTCATTGGCTAATGAAATATGTGATGACCAATCTCATTTAAATTCATCATAAAGACATGATTTATCTATAATATTTTTTCATTTTAATTATTGTGAAAATCATACGATTGATTCGGCAAAACTTTTTAAGATTTTAATGACTCAAGGGTTAATCATGGGCGCTAGGACAAGAAGCATAGTACCTGATGAAACTTTTTTTTTTTTTTTGAAAGTCAATTTGTAATTTTTTAAAGTTTGAAGAGTTAAAATAAAAAAGAAAACATAATGCACGCCAAAAAGTAATTTTAACCCCTCAAAGGCTTGTTTGGTACATTAAATTAGATTGAATTATTCAATTTAAATTGAATTAGATTGAATTAAATTATATTAAATCTTCTCTTGCGTTCAATAATCCGGTCAAACATTGCTGACTAGGCTTGAGATTATTAATACTAGTCTTAGTCCTAAGCTCATGAAACAAACAGGCCAAAGTACGCGAGTGGTGTAGCTCCAAGAAATGTATGTGACGCCAGGAAACTGCAGGCTGAAAACACGATTTATTATTCCTGGATAAAATATATATATATATATATATATATTTTTTTTTAAGGACTGGACAAGAATAAAATACATGAAAATATCCGCTTACGTCAACTAAATTGGCGGCTAGCTGAGAGACTTGTGAAAACCACAAAAAAAAAAAAAAACTACAACAAAATGGATCCCATATTTTAAAAAAAAAATAGGTCCTACTTTTTTGACGCCAAAAAAACAAAGGTGGGTCCTACATTTTCCACCAACACGGCAGCTACGGTGGAATGTCAATTTCTTGGATTCGTACGGACGAAAATTTATATTATTTATAATTGAGTTTAAGTATGTGGTATTTATAAGTGAGCTTGTGATAATAATTATTGTTTTTATTACTGTGCCAAACAGGGGAAGTTATTTTCCTCTGTAATTTCAACTTGCTAGGGTTTTTTTCTTCTCCTTCCTTCCTTCAATGGCGGCTTCTATATCAACCCTCAACATTCCTCTGCGAAGCAGCCGCCGCCGCCGTATCTTCCTCGGTCCGAGCAAACTCCACCACTTTCGCTGCCAAAATTTCCCCAACAGGACCGAGCAATTCCGTCCCTCGGAATTTCTAACCCTAAACAATGGCGGAGCCAAAAAAAGGTTCCGAATTTCTCCGAAATGCAACGTGTTCGCCGGAATAGAAGCGGACGGCGTGGAGCAGAGCTACAATTCGGTGGAGGACGAGCAGTTCGTGCGGTGGTTCCGCGAGGCATGGCCGTATCTCTGGGCCCACAGGGGAGGCACATTCGTTGTGATTATCTCCGGCGAGATTGTCTCCAGCCCTCACCTGGACCCCATTCTCAAGGCACCTTACCTATTTTTCCGCCTTCTGCAAAGAAAGAATATTACGGAATTTGTGATTAAGTTGAAGTTGATTTTTTCATGCAGGATATTGCTTTCCTTCACCACCTTGGGATCAGATTTGTTCTTGTTCCCGGTACTCACATGCAAATTGACAAGCTTCTCGCCGAAAGAGGTCAGGAAAATTGATTTTCTTTTATGATTGTGGACCCGATAGTGGTAATTATGATTCTTGTTTCAGTTACCGAATCTTCTTTGTAATACACCTCTTTATTAAAGTGTGTGTGTTTTCTCTCTAGAAAGGTCAGGGGAATTGATTTTCTTTTTTCACTCCTTGGTTTTGTTTATAAGTTTGTTAAGTTGCTTTATCATAAAGAGATTGAAGCTATAATTCTCTTTTCAGTGGCTGAATCTTAAAGAAATAATTTTTTTCTGTGTTCTACTTTTTTTAAAGTTTTATTTTTTATTCGTTTTATTCTTGCTTTCTGGTTATGGAATGCTTTAGATGAAATTGACCCATTATTATGTATTTCTTTTTATCTTTAGGAAGCAAGCCAAAGTATGTTGGTAGATACAGAATTACAGATTCTGAATCTTTAGCAGCTGCAATGGAAGCGGCTGGTGGGATTCGTGTGATGTTAGAGGCAAAGCTTTCTCCAGGACCCTCCATTTGCAATATTCGACGACATGGTGACAATAGTCGTTTGCATGAAGTTGGTGTCAGTGTTGCCAGTGGCAACTTTCTTGCAGCCAAGGTAAGAATCTTTAACACTTTGAAGGGTAACATTCAAGACTTGTAGAGCAATATTTCAGTTTCAATTTCATCATTGTTTGCTAAATTTTCGTTTACATACACCTCTTGGCAGAGGAGAGGTGTTGTTGAAGGTGTTGATTATGGTGCAACGGGTGAAGTTAAGAAAGTGGATGTGGCTCGCATGCGCGAAAGGCTTGATGGTGGTTGTATAGTTATATTGAGCAACCTGGGCTATTCCAGCTCTGGGGAGGTTTTAAATTGCAAGTATGCTTTGGAGCTTCAACCTTTATGTCATCTGTCTTTCTCTTCCCTGGATTTATTTCGTGAAGTTAAAATTCATTGCCGTATCATTTGGAGCTATTGATAAGGACATATTGATATTTCCTGTTAAACTATTTTTCTACCAATGTTTACGCCACCACATTATTCACATCTATACCAAACCCTTTATTAGTGAAGGGATCGCAGTCTGTAATTGGAGGAGGTTTTAAATTTTATAGTTCTGATGTAGGATCTCTTATCAACTAGGTTTACAGGAGTGATAATGGCTAGGCATTTATCAACGTTGTGGAGGGATAGGGTATTAGAAATACTTTGAAATAAATGAAAAGTTCAACTAAGTGAATTAGAATAGATATCCTTCTTTTTCGAAAGGAGCATATATTAGTAGGATGATCAAACCATTCTAGAATAGAGCCTGTATGGACATTTCCTCTAGCCTGTCTTAGATGGAGAGAGTAGGAGATTGCCTTTCCTTAAAGTCTGAGTGAGTTTAATCTATTTGTTTTATATAAGATACCTCCCAGTCTAGAGTGGTCAACTGGGTTGGTTGTCATTTCCTTTACGGTTGAAGAGTTTGGTAGTTTGCTATTTGCATCACTTGCTTTTCTGCATACTACGTAATGTACATGATAGTTACCCCTTCTGATGCTATCCAACCAAAAGATAAAAATTAACAGATGATCAATTCTGGTCACTGATTTGATGTGCTCTTATAAATTGCAGCACATACGAAGTTGCTACAGCTTGTGCGTTAGCTATTGAAGCCGACAAGCTTATTTGCATTATAGATGGTCCTATTCTGGATGAAAGTGGACGACTTATTCGGTTCTTGACCCTGCAAGAAGCAGATAAGTTGATTCGTAAACAGGCTAAGCAGAGTGAGATAGCTGCTAGCTATGTGAAAGTTGTCGATGAAGAAGATCTTTCTGGCCTTGGACTTAATGGTTCTATTGCCAGTCATCAGAATGGGAAGGCCCTTAAGAAAAAACATAATGCAATGTTTCAGAACGGTGTCGGTTTTGACAATGGAAATGCTGAACAGGGTTTTGCTATTGGAGGTCAAGAGCGACTAAGTCGATCAAATGGTTACCTTTCTGAATTGGCTGCCGTTGCTTTTGTCTGTAGGGTAAGGCCTTAGTTTTACAAATTAATGTCATTTCATATATACATGCGTATTTCCTTGCCTTTTGGTTGCTTTTATTTTAATTGCTGAGCATTTTTACTAGAGCCTCTTGTTTAAAATAGTTGCTATTTTGATTTGAATGTAGAATAGTCTTGTAATGCGAAGATTTTTTCTTCTTTTCACTAAATAGTTGAAACTCAATTTGACACTGGGGCAGAGAATATTTTTCTTGTTAAAAAACAACCTTTGTATTCCCACTGTTTAATTTTGTTGATTTGCATACATTACAAATGAGTGAAACGATCTTAGGAATATTATAGGACGACTCAAATACATCCTAACACATTTTTTAACTAAAATGGAAATTATCCTAGTCCGATTGATTGCTAAAGCAAATGCTAAGCATTTGACTAAAACTCGTGGGTCTTTGGAATCAGAGTTTTGAGCAGCTAGTCTCCCTCATGTTTGTAATTTCTTTTTCTATCACATCTAATGAGCTGTTCTACACTTATATGCAATATTAGAAGGTAGAGGAATGATATCGTAATATTGTTGTGCCTTGGCATGGCATTCTTATTGAAATCTCAGGTCTGGGAAAACCAGTTCACATGATGTGTGTCCAGATACTTTGAAGTTTCAGCTGCTTTTTTTGTTGAGCGTCAAGCACCCTGCCAATGGTACTTTCTTTTTTATTGCCAGGGTGGTGTTCAACGAGTTCATCTGTTAGATGGCACTAAAGGAGGAGTGTTGTTGTTGGAATTGTTTAAAAGAGATGGAATGGGGACAATGGTAGCTAGGTATGCAACTTTTCGGATTTAGCGTATTTAAGGTTTTGTTTTGTGTTTTTACTGGCAAATTATGTTGTTCACTCTTAGGTAAAATTACTCTGCTAAACAAATTGAATTCACAGTTAATTTTTTCAATGTTAAATAGAAATCAAATGCTTAACATTGAAAAAATTAACAGTAAATTCAATGGAAATCAAACGTTTTAGAAAAAGAGAAAAAAAAGAGTAGAAATCAAATGGGCAAAATAACAATTCGATCCACAAGACATTTGCAAAGTGGTTGGCAATTGGCATGGGTTGATATTTTGAAAGGTAGGCTGTTTTAAAGCTTTATTTAGAGGACTATAATTGAACTCCTCCTTTGAGTGTTCTACTTTTAGATGGCGTGGAGTTTTTAACTTAATTCGTGGAGCTTGCATATGATGGTGAGAGTTATATGGGGGTTGCATTCATTTCTGCATATGTGTTCCTTGTCTTTCCCTTCCTTCGACTAATTCTGCATAAAACGTTTGTTCATAGCGACCTTTACGAAGGTACTCGGATGGCTAGGGTTACAGATCTCTCTGGAATTAGAGCAATTACAGAACCTTTAGAAGCATCTGGCACATTGGTTCGCCGAACTGATGAAGAGGTTTCTGGTCCCCCTTTCTAATATTTTCCCTTACTTTTGAATAAAATTTACACAGGAAAGCTGGAAAACTTATCCTATCATGTACTGGTCATTCCAACTGGGTTAAATATTGATGCTTTGTTTTGTTTGGTGTTAACAGCTACTTGGAACGTTGGATTCTTTTATTGTTGTGGAAAGAGAAGGCCAGATTATTGCTTGTGCTGCTCTTTACCCTTTCTTAGAGGAGAAATGTGGAGAGGTTGGTGCTATTGCTGTTTCCTCTGAATGCCGTGGAGAAGGGCAGGGAGATAAATTACTAGGTATGACTTGAATCTATTCATACTGCAAAAATGTGGTTCATTCTTTATTTCTATCCTTCCCGCTGTTTGTGGGTCAGCTTGTAAGCCCATTGAAATAACAACAAAGTTAAACAAAATATAGAGGAAAAAAAAGGAGGGAAAGAAGACTTATCCGCACAAAATATTCCATCAAAACTCGAGTTTGTTCACTTTGGCGTGTGTATTTTATTTATTTATTTGTTTGTTCGTCTGTCATCATTGTGTGTCTTGGGTTTGTTTTTATATATTTGATCGTTCTGTAGTTAGTAATCATGTGGTGCTGTGCATAATATTTTAACCGGATTACAAATATCTGCAGATTACATTGAAAAGAAGGCATCTTCTCTTGGGCTGGAGAAGCTTTTCCTTCTTACAACCCGGACTGCAGATTGGTATGGTTTTGAACTCCCTCTACTTGATTAGAAGCTCTAAAAGGGTAATGATTTTGTTGATGTCCAATGTATTTCCTTAAATGTGTATTCGTGTGCGCGTGCATGACTATTCACACACGCATGTATGCTCTCTCTCAACAAGAACTGCTATATCATTTTCTAATATGATGGCATAATAGAGGCACGTGACAAAGCACCTCTTTTCTATCATGTTATCTGTGTTGGTGGTTTCAACAAAAGTTTGCATTTCTAGTGTAAAACGGAGAAAAATAACGGAAAGCTTTCATATCTGCAATGTGCAAGTTATTGCTGTTAGTCAAGTTGATTGCAAACTTAAGGTTGATATTCATTTCAATTGTAGAAATTCAGGTTATTTTATTTTTTTACTTTCCATTCTTACACAGGTTTGTAAGGCGTGGGTTCTCAGAATGTTCAATTGAATCAATACCCGAGAAACGAAGAAAAAGAATCAACCTGTCCCGTAACTCCAAGTATTATATAAAAGAGCTTTTACCTGATTCCAGTGGAATCACAATTAACAGCATTCGGTGAAAGATAAAAAGGCCACAGCAGGATCGTGTAAGTCTGGACTGGGGGAGGCTGCTTTGAAGCAGGAGATGGATATGAGCTTAATTTTTTTTTTTTGTTTTTTTGTTGTGAAAAAAAAAAAAAAAATCTGTAGCAAATCAGAAAGTAGTTTAAGATCTCACATTGTCGTCTTTCACTTGTTACATGCTCATCGTTTTGAGCATAGTTTTGTAGCTCAGCTTACCGTTGTGTTGTATGTGGAACGAGGTAGAACATGCTATCACATTATGTTCCTCATTCGCTAGTGAGATTGTTCTCAAAATTTTTGAAGATGTGTGATTTTAAAAATGATCTAAGTTTTGGAAGATATGTGGCTGAAGCTACTTCTACGTATGCCATGAGGGTTTTTAAATTATCCACTTAGGATGATGACCTTCAAATTCAATCTTGTCGGGTTAGAGGCTGGTGGAGGTTGCAATGATCGTAAAGGTTATTGAATGAATGAGATGGGATAAGCTTTTTCGACTTAAATTAGACAAAAAAGGGAAATAAATACAGCTTTTCATATACTTGTGCTTTTAATTGAGCCCTAATTGCTAGACAGGGGTGGAGGATTTTAAATAATTGAACTCTCTAGTTGCTAAACAAGGTTTGCAAAAGAGCTAATGCTCTAAATTTTGCCCACATTTGAGAACTCTTAAGGTCACGTTTGGTTGCATTGTTGAGGTTTTGTTTAACAACATTATTTCAACTATATAGTTTTAACTATTGCAGTGTAAAGTTTCATGTACTATAATATAAGATAAAATATAAAGCTCTCACATGTTTTAGTAAATGCATTTTAACTGTAGTGTTAAACACATTCTCGTTTGTCGTTGGTTTGGTAAGCCTAAAAGAAATGGAATGGAATGACAAGTTACTTCCTATGTTTAGCTAAAACTTTGGGATCCTGTTATGGAACATAATTATTTGTTTGATCAATCTTCTTTTTGGGGAAAAGATAAAAAACCACTTTAAAGAAAAAAAAAAGGTATAGATACGTTATTACATGAATAAAATCCATAAATAATTTGTTTTTAACCTTGAGTAAATGGAATGTTAGTACGAACAAAAATAAAGGTGTGAAAAATGAATATACTCGCACCGAAAAAATAAAATAAAATAGATAAACACTATAGCATGTTAATATTGTCGATCCAAAGTTGCAGTTATCTTATATCAGTCATCCAAGAGCATAAAAACTTCTTAAAAGGTCATCAAAAACATTACAAAATATGATGATCATACACCTATCTATTTATTTTGGTTCCCCTGCACCTACTCTATCATTCCATGCATGCATTGTTAAACATATATCTACCGTACTGATACACGATTAACGCCTCATGTTTAAGATTAATTATAATCATTAAGCTATAATTATATATCATCATGAAGCAAAGCCCTCACCCACTCATCCTTTTCCCATCAGGAAGACTAAAGAAATACGAAACCAAAGCATTATCAGCCGAGATAAGGAGGGCAGCCTTATGTCGCTCCGTTGTAGTAAGCGTTGTGTTTTTCGTAATCTCCTCGTTAAGACGCATGTGTTTGTCATTCATATCTTCGCCAACAGCTCGACTCAAAGGAGCCGATGAGATTTCTAACTTCGCATCGACGAAATGCGAGGCCTGCCTCCTTAATTGCCTCAGCAGTGTCTTCAAAACCAGAAGCCTTTCTTTTCTTTTTAGCTGAGCCATCTGATTGAGTGACCCTTGGTGCTTGCGAAATCGACGTCGACTCTAAGGTGTCAGCATTTGCGCAGACGTCCCTATGTAAAGAATTCGTTTCAACTACCTCCCTCAAAATGTCCTCTAATGATTCAAAAAACCAATGTGCTACATGCAAGATATGCAACAAATGCATAAAGGCAGTGGCGGACTTCTTTCTCAAGGACTCTGCTTTGGCTAAGCTAAAAGGATCCATTATTGAACTCAATATCCTACAATCATATGTTATCATCCCATTAGAAAAGAATTACATATGCAGATTATTTGTGGATATGAAAAATTGTGAACACTGTTATCAAATTTATAGAAAAAAAAAAAAGAAAGAAAGAAAAGGCATTAGCTAAGTAAGAAAGTAACAACGAACAAAAAGAATGGTCATTACGATAATGTAAATAAAATAGAAAATCTCTAGCTGAAATTGCACATTTACAGGCATTCACACAATATATGACAGTCGGCGTTTAATTTTTGCTCAAAACTTCATGCTTTGTAGCAAAACAAAGTGATCTTGAACTTTATGGTTAGGGTATTTGTGGCTACTACATCCTGAACTTGTAACATATGTACAATTTGTCTCTTAACTTTTAATTTTGACAAGTAACGCCTTGAACTTACAAATCTGTAGCAAATCACTCCCATTGATAGTAATTTTAATTTTTGATCTAAAATGATATGTAATTTGCACATAAATAGTTAAATATTGACATAAAAGGTAATTTTTATATATTTAGACCTAAATTTATTGTATTTAACATCTATAATTAAGGTTTTTATTAAATAGAATATTTTGAATTAACTTCGGCTTGAATATAAATTTGGGTTAACAATTATATGAAAAAAAAAACCATTTATATTCTTAATCAACAACCCATGTGAAAATATTATATTAACTTTAGTCAAAAACTCAAAATTGTTATCGATAGAGGTGATTTATTATAAATTTGTAAGTTTAGAGGGCAACTTGCTAAAATTAACAGTTTAATAGATAAATTATAAATGTGCTACAAGTTCATAGGCAACAGTACTAAATACCCTTATGATTATTCAACTGCTTTTTTTTTTTTTTTGGTTGGTTAAAAGAGAAAAGATATTTCATTCAAACTAGCCAAAAGGCAAGACGAAATATAGACCAAAAAGATTAGGAAACAGAACAAACAAACTACAACACATACCAAGTTGTATTCCGCCCCCTTAAAATTATATTGTCCTCTCTCAAATCTTATTTTGCCCCCTAAAATTAATCTCGCCCCTTATCTTGTTAGTTCAGTTATACCTCCGTCTCTCTCACTAATTTTTCTGGTTCCGCCCGTGGTTGGCAAGCAACCGGGCTTGGCGTGATGGGGTCATTCCAAGGCCCCAAGATATTGCCTCGACAGTGGCCAGAAGATGTTCTAAATTTGAAGAGGCTTGTAAGGTAAAACCAACTGAAAAAAAAAGTAGGGTAAAGATTAATATTTTCTTATTTTTGAATAAACCCTATTAAGGAGCACTCATATATAAACAACCAAAGTAAAGTCTCAAATAATGTTGGAGATTTACAAAAAGAGAAGCTGGAGAATGGATCAAATACCTTTCAGCAAAGATGCTTCTGTAGGGGCTTAGGGTAATATGGGGCATGGTATTTTGAGTTTGGAAAGGAAAAGTATTTCCACGAACTTCATGAAAGGCAAACAACTGAAAAAAGTAATTTCGTGGGAATGAGTATTCTTACAAGTTTAAAATTAAACCAAACAACTGAAAATATCTCTTTAAGGACTGGACATTCCATGCCCATTCTGATTACCAGCCAATCAAACATAACCTAAAAGACACTAAAAACTCATCTGTGATAGTAACTATTGTGTTGCCTTGAGCCAAAAACAAAAAACAAAAAAACAAAAAACAAACTACTATGTTGCGGGCCATCAATAGGTTGTGTTGAAAAATCAGTTCTAATATGATTGGTTTGTTCTAACAGAATCAGTTATGAATACTACATGTCGTATTTTTTGTGAGGTATGTCGTTTTGTTTAGTTGGTGTAGATTGTGTAAGTTGTTGTAATATATATATATCTGAAAACAAAAAAAGGTGGGGTGGGGGGGGCTCATCAAAAATCTAGTGAGAGAAAAAGAGCGTATTAAAGAGCAAGAAAGAAAGTAGAGTGAGATAGAGAGAGGAAACTTCTCTAGGTTTCTTGTTGTATTTTCTCTGGGATACCAACTAGATAGGGAGGTGAGTGAGAGAAAAGTGCTTGAGTGTGTAATCTCTGGTTCCAAATATAAATAAAGAGCATATTGAATTCTCAAGGGGAGTTCATGAGGACGTAGGCACAAATTGGCCAAACCTCGATAAACTCTTGTGTGTGTCTTTCGTTTTAATGTTATTTTTTGGTTTCCATTTTATAATAGTGGTATCAGAGCTGGGGGTTTATACATTGATTAAGAAGAATTAGAGTTCAAGAAGATCTGGAAGACATAGGTGCTCAAGATTTGGGTGTGGGTCCAGAGAAGTTTCAAGATTTTGTAGATTTACCGACTGGTTCAAATTCCCCTATTGAAGAACGAGACTCAAAAACAAGAAAGGCAAACATCGTTGATTCAATTGGTCTAGTCATGAGCAATATGAAAGTGGAAATTGAGAAGTTTGATGGGTCTGGGGATTTCACATTTGGAGGAGAAAAACGAAGGGGCTTCTTGCCAGCAAAAAGTGCTCTAGGCATTGGAAGAACCGGTACCATTCCTAGAAGGTTTTACCAAAGATCAGAAACAAGAATTACTCAAAATGGCAATAGGTACTATAATCCTTCACCTTACCGATTCGATCATATGACTTATGGATAAAGAAGATATTCCTATAAAGATTTCGAATAAACTTGATGAATTATTTGAAAAGAAATCCCTAACCAACAAGATCTTTCTAAAGGAAAGATTGTTTGGATTTAAGATGAGCACTGAGAAAAACCTAGATCAAAATCTTGATGAGTTCTTGAGGATAAATATTGAATTAGCCAACTTAGGGGAAAATGAGGCATTAAGTGATGAAAATCAGGCTATTATTCTCCTTAATTCATTACCAGAATCATACAAGGAAGTCAAAACTGGCATCAAGTATGGCAGGACATCCATCACCTTAGAAGAAGTCTTGTCAGCTTTAAGGTCTAGGAATCTAGAACTCAAATAAGAAAAAGTGTCATCTTCCATAAGTGGTGAATATTATTTTGCAAGAGGAAGGAGTTTACAGAGAAATGGTTTCCAACAAAGCAAAAGAAACAGTAAGGTGAAAGGGAGGTCTAGTTTGAGGAGGCCAAATGGTCAAAGAAATGTTATTACTGTCATAAGATAGGTCACATCAAGAAGGAATGTTATGCCTAGATTAGGAAAAACAAGGGGAAGAATGGTGCAAACAATGAAGAACAAGGTTCTGCCAACTTTGGGGATGGTTATGATAGTGGAGAGGTTCTCATTATGTGAACCAATGGAGAAAAGAGCGATTAGATTCTTGATTCAAGGTGTACTTATCATATGACTCATAATAGGGATTGGCTTACAGACTTTAGAAAGATAAATGGAGGCAAGGTAATGATGGGAGATAGCTATACATGCCAGTGGAAGGAGTTGGTACTGTTACCTTCAAGATGTTCAATGGTTCTGTGAGACACTTGAAAGAAGTCAGATTCATCCCAAGTTTGACCAAAAATTTGATTTCCTTGGGGATGTTAGATGATGCAGGCTATATTATTAAAACAGGAGAAGGAAAAATGAAGATCTGCAAAGGTTCTCTGATTATGATTAAAGGTCAAAAAAAGGATGGTCTTCACCATTTAATTGGGGAGACATTAACAGGCAAGAATGCAGTGGTGACACTCCTTGAAGATACCCGTGTAGTTGTATGGCATAGGAGACTTGGTCACATTAGTGACAGAGGCCTTCAAGAAATACAGAATCAAAAGCTTTTAGGAAAAGGAAAAATCAACAAAATTGACTTTTGTGAATACTGTGTATTGGGGAAGTAGCATAAGCTCAAATTCAAAACAGGGAAACATGAGTCCAAGTCTATTATGGAGTACATTCATTTAGATTTATGGGGCCCTGAGAGAACACCAACACATGAAGGTACAGTTGAAAATCAAGTCAACCTTGAGACATTTAAGCCGTAACGAGGTGATGATAATACAGTTCAAGTGGAGCCAAATCAACATCAAAAAGACCCTGCTCCACATGAATTAGGTGGAGCTGATGACATTGGTGAGCCAAATTTAGAAGCTCAATAAGGAACTGATGCTGATATGCATGAAGAAACACAGCAACCTGTTCAAAGTCAAACAACAGAAGTGCCAAGGGATTACAATCTATTCAGAGACAGACAAAAGAGGGTAATCAAACCAACTCAGAGATTTGGGTTTTCAGCTCTAATCGATCTCCTAGCATATGCTTTTCTCACAACCATGGAATTCAATAAAATAGAACCTGAAAGTTATCAAGAGGCAATAAATAGCAAAGATTCTAAGCTTTGGGTAGCAGCTATGAAGGAGGAAATGAATTCCTTGTACAAGAATAATACCTGGGTAATGGTTAGGAGACCTAAAACCCAATCTATAGTTGGCTATAAATGGATTTTCAAGATAAAAGAAGGTAGCTCAGCACAAGATCCTATAAGTACGAAGCAAGGTTGGTTACAGAAGGGTTCACACAGAGAGAAGGGGTAGATTTCAATGAAATCTTTTCTCCTGTGGTGAAGTACACGACTATTCGAATCATGCTCTCCTTAGTAACTTAGTTTGATTTAGAGTTAGAGAAAATGGATGCAAGAACAGCGTTCTTGCATGGAGAGCTAGAAGAGACTATATACATGGAGCAGCCAGAAGGTTTTGAGGTTTAGAAGGATAAGGATATGGTTTGTATGTTGAAAAAATCCTTGTATGGGCTTAAGCAATCTCCAAGGCAGTGGAACTTAAGGTTTGACACCTTCATGTCTCAACAAGGCTTTATCAGGAGCTCTTATGATCCGTGATTGTGCTTTAAAGGGGATAATATTTTAAAGGCTGAATATTTACTGTTGTACGTAGATGATATGCTATTGATTAGTAAGAAGAAAAGGAAAATTGATGAGATGAAGGAGATGCTGCAATCCGAGTTTGACATGAAGGACCTTGGGGCAGCTAGGAAAATTTTAGAAATAAACATTAAAAGGGGTAGAAGGAACGGAACCATGTTCTTGAGTCAGCAAGGGTACCTACAGAAGTTGGTGAACAAGTTTGCTATGACAGGTTCTAAACCAACATAGCAACCTCTAACAAATCAATTTCAGTTGTCTAAACAGCAGTGTCCCACAACCAAAAAAGAAATGCAAAAGATGGCAAAGGTACCTTATTCTAATGTTGTTGGGCCTGTGATGTACTCTATGGTATGTTCCAAACTAGAACTTGCCTTTGCTATCAGTGTGCTCAGCAGGTTTATGTCTAATCCTAGTCATGAGCATTGGAGCACTATGAAATGTCTGTTGAGGTATATTGCAAGAACTAAAGAGGCTGGTTTATGCTATAAAAGCCGTGGTACAAAGGTTGATATTGTGGGATATGTAGATTCAAATTATGCCGGGGACGAGACAATAGAAAATAGACATCAGCATATTTTTTTCTTAGTAAGTGGTAATTGTGTGAGCTGGAAGTCACACTTGCAATCTATAGTAGCATTGTCTACTATAGAGGCTGAGTACATGGCAGCTACAGAAGCAATAAAGGAAGGATTGTGGATTCAAGGACTGCAATAGGAGTTAAAAATGTGCAATGGAATAGCTACTGCGTATACAGACAGCCAAAGTGCACTGCATTTGTGCAAAAATCTTGTATTTCATGATTGAACAAAGCATGTTGAAGTCAGGTTTCATTTCATTCAAGAAAAGGTCACTCAAGGATTGATTAAGCTATAGAAAGTGTCAACTGAAGACAATCCAGCTGATGTAGAAACCAAGGTGTCGCTCTTAACAAGTTCAAACATTGTCTGAACTGGTTAGGAATTAGCAATGGTTGATAGAAGAGGAAATCGAGCCAGAATCCTAGAAGGGCGATCTACTTGAAGAATCATATGAGAACTGAGGTGGACATTGTTGAAAAATTAGTTCTAATATGATTGGATAGTTCTAACAGAATCAGTTATGAATCCTACTTGCCGTTTTATTTGTGAGATATGTTGTTTTGTTTAGTCAGTGTGCATAATAGGTGCTGGTGTATATTGTGTAAGTTGTTGTAATATATATATATATATATATATATATATATATCTTTGAAAACCAAAACAAAGGGGGGCTCATCAAAAATCTAGTGAAAGAAAGAGAGAGTAGTGAAGAGCAAGAAAGAAAGTAGAGTAAGATAGAGAAAGGAAACTTCTTTGGTTTCTTTTTGTATTTTCTCTGGGATACCAACTAGATTAGGGAGGTGAGTGAGAGAAAAGCGATTGAGTGTGTAATCTCTGGTTCCAAAAATAAATAAAGAGCAGATCGAATACCCAAGGGGAGTTCGCGAGGACGTAGGTACAAATTGGCCGAACCTCGATAAACTCTTGTGTGTGTCCTTCGTTTCGATGTTATTTTCTGATTTCCATTTTATAACAAATTGGTTGGACTTCTCAAAAAAAAAGGTTGGTTAGTATATCGATAAAGATGTTTTTTTTTTTTCTTTTCTCCGAATGTATTCAAGATTCAATATTTTACAACGATCAAGGTTTAATATTTTACAGCGACTAAAATAGAAGTAAACATTAGACCCTTTTTTAAGTAGAATAAAGCTAGGTCCTTTTCTTTTCATTGGTAAGCTTAGGACTTTCAAAATGATAAAATAGATAGGAGGCAGACCCCTTGTTTTCCTTTTAAAAAAAGACCCTACGATGCTGCAGCGGAGAAGTCTGGACTTATGAGTTCGTTGTGGCCTTTTTACCAAGCATTTCAGGGGGACCGTTTAGTGGCTTGTGTCTGTGCTTGGCGAACAAGATAAAAAGAACTTCTCCATATTTACAATTCCATAAATACCAGTTTGGTGGCGAGGGTAATTTTGTAAGTTTCGTCCGGTGTTATCGTTTTGGTTGCTTTTAGTTTATTTAATAATAAAGTCTCTCGTAGTTGTTAATGCATAGCTAACAGGACAAAAAAAAACAAGAGAGAGAAAGGTAAAAAAAAATGATCATAATAAGTGGGAAAAAAAAATGGAAAAAAAAAGTTAGGGGGAAGTTTGTAAATGTATAGATATGAATAGATAAATAACAATATCAGTGAAAATATAAATAACTTTTGCTTATTTACAATTTCATAAATATAATAGTATCAGTGAATATATATATATATATATATATAGAAACTACAGATATTTGTTTGAAAACTTAATATATCCTTTTGATCCCTTAAAAAAAAATTCTTTTTGATATTTTAAGATATAGTAAGCATTGAAACAATACTAAAAAAACTTCAAAAAAATACTAATAAATAAGTTTTGCGTAAATTTTTTTTGGATATTATATGAAAATCTCTATACAAAAGAAATTCTTTGGCCATAGAATGAGGATTCAAATGTCGTATAGACTCAGTATTCAACAATATAGTAATGATACAATTACATTCTATTTATTAATTAGCTAGCCCATTCCTTTAATATGCTCTCTTAGTTTTGTGCTGCTAATGAGGGCTGCCTCTCCCCAAGGCACAAACTTGGTATCTCACGCTAATCTATAAATGTGCAAGCATAGTAGGTCATAAGAATCTATTATTTAGCTATTAAAACATTGATAAAATAAAAAATATAAATATAAATACATTAATGGTAGATTTTCCTAATCTTTTCAAAAAGTTTTCATATTTTTGAAATTCTATAAAAAAAATACTACAATGTCACCAAACTCCGATATTTTTATCGAGATTTATCAATACTAAAATTTTTCTTAAATTTTGTCAAAATTTAATTAAACCTATAACACATTTCACAACCTGAAAAATTTCGAAATTCCAAACTCAAAAATGAGAATTTTACAGCAAGGTATAAGAAAATACCCTACTAATATGATTTTGTTTATAACTATCAAATCCGTATAAGATTTTTCAATTTTACATTTGCGTGCGGGGGGAGGAGGGGGTGTTTTTCTTTATTTATTTTTACAAGACTTAGTCACATTTAACATATAAATTTTGAGTTACTAACAGGGTAAGTCACATTTAACATTCATAAATTCTGAGTTACTAACGGGGTAACCCTATTATGAAAAGCTCCATTGCAAAGTATAGGAGATGTTTTTCACCATCTTACAACACAAAGCGTAGGGGTAAAAAAAAAGAAGTAAATAAATAAAAAGCAATTCTATTTGTCCAAAAGTATAGGAGGTGTTTTTCAAGATGCTTACAACACAAAGCTTAAGGGTAAAAAAAAAAAAAATGCAATTCTAGTTGTCTAAGAGGGTTTTAAACCATGGGCACGTAATTTTATAGGCTAAAACACTTCTTTTCAAGACACTTACCAACACAAAGTCCGATACTTTTATCAAGCTCCTTGTTAAGTGAACAGCAAATGCACTTTCGTGATAAAAGGTGTGGCCTTCATTACCACGTTGAAACATGTTATTGTTAATAAAGCATATAATGAGATACAAAAGAATTATGATCATCAAAGTGATGGAAACGAAAAAAGTTGCAAGCCATGTAACCAAATTATTATACTCGGAGCAGTTCAAATGGGACGACTGATTTTTTAAAAGAAAATGCGAGACACAAGAGATCACAAGCCTTGCTGCGCAATGTGTTTGTTAAAACCTAAAACAGAGCCAATAGAAGAAATCAATGAGAAGAGAAACTAAGCTTCCTCAGCTTTTGGGGGGCCCTTCCACTGGAAGTTGTCCGCATATGCCTTTGCCTGATTAAAAAATAAAAAATAAAAACAAAAGATAATTAGGGCAATTCAACAGTTGCACACAAGAATAACGTCCTATGATTGGAAAAAGTTGTGGAAACTCAAAGCTAAAACATCCTACGATTGGCAAAAGTTAAGCAAAGTTGTAAGCCATGCCACTACATCAAAATTTATGAAAGATAAAAGCAGACACAATTTTCAAATTTGAAATAACAATTTTATTTATAATGCCACTTGAAATGCCAGTCAAGCCACATGAAAACCCTAAATCCACTTCCCGGTATGGCAAGAACAAAACATAGAATGGGATCACACTGATGACAACTTGTATGTTAAAATAAACACTTTCCCAGAGGGAGAGAGAAAAAGAAAAGGGCAACCACCTAATATAGCTCAATAATGGAATTTGAAATAAATGATTCTGTATCTATTCCTTGGGATCACTACAGCATTAGCTACCGGGTAAAAAATAAAACCCAGACATCTACAAACTGCAATTCACAAACCGTTTGAAAACGTAGTTTAAACCACAACTTTATGGTGTGGACCAACTTTGCTACAATATACTCTCGCAAAATTTGAATTTCAAATCAATTTTGGTTCAAACTCCAAGTTTGAACCACACTTCCAAACGGCCTAGAAAGTCCATGTTGTCCTTTTATGCCTATACCCAGCCTTGATTTCCAATTAACATGATACTACAATGAGCTCTCCATTTCTGAGCCAAACAAAACAAATCCTTTACCACATAGTCAAGAAAGTAGAAAAAATAGAGAGAGAATCTCAGACCTTCAAAAGTGGAGTGTGGCGTTTCTTGACCTGCAGACAAATTCAGAACTAGTCAATATGCGGAAAAAAAAAGGAAAAAAAACCGCTTAAGAAAACAATACGTCTATCATAGGCTAATTACACTAACTGCTAAAAGAAGGAATTTAGAAAATAGACTGACCGTATATATGCTGTTAGACTAACCAAAGCAAAGAAATACAAGCAGAGAACAATAATAATTGAAAAATAAAGGGAAAATGAATAAAATGCACATCAGCACAATTACGTAAAAATGACAAAGAACATAGCATTTATCACGCCACAACGATACCGACAATTCATTAAGCTGCCACAGTGTATGACTCAATTTGTATTTAAAACAGAAGTTCAAAGTGACAAAGTAAGGTCAGTTTGCAAGAATACTTATGTCCCAATAAATTGAAAAGTATATCAAAGCAATGTTCTTTCGGAGAGGAGTAAGAAGGCTTAAAATAATGATAAGAAAACGCACCACATAATCCCAACCATGTTTCTCTGCAAATGCCCTTGCAGCCTCTTCACTGTCAAAACTTAGCCCAGCGTCACCAACATTGGCATATGGATCCCCAGTCGATGTCCAACCCATAAGCGGGTTCTCCCACCTTCAAAACCCATTTCCAAAATCAACTTTAAAAAAATGTCACCACAGCTACACAGATCACATCTGAACAGAACTAATTGAGCATTTAGGAGCTTGTAGCTTTTTGAGTCTTTGACACAAACAAAAAAATGAATAGAAAAGGTTCCAAAGGCAGCTCAACACAGAACCTCACATACAGATAGTTTCTAATCAATAAACCGCAAGAATAAGAACAAATTTTGTACTTTCTAAACTCATTTAAAAGGGAAAAAGAACCCAGAAAAAAGAATACTGTAAACTTCTGAAACTATCAAGCATGGCCTAAAATCAAATTGACCCACAATGAAAAACAAAACAACAATAAAAAGAAAATGATACTAACATCAGTAGCAGAAGTAAGCTTCAATCTTTTAATGCGCCATTTGGGTAGCTCAAAGTTTGGATAAACAAACCATATTTCCTAATTCCAAAAGCTAAAAACCAGGAAAACCTGAAAATTTTCTAAGCAGTTTACAAAAAGCTTCTTACTTTTGGGTAGAAACGAAATTGATTTTCCACCTCCCAACTTTCCCCGATCCTTGTTGCGTCGCCGTCCTCGCAGGTGAGAAAATCACAACCTGAAATCCATATCCAAACTCCTCTTAATTCAAAAAAAAAAAACCAGAAACCATTACAAAAACTCCAAATTGGGCTGCTCTAGGTCACTCCGCGAGACCGAAATCGCTGGAATGAGAGAACTAGGGCATCGAAATTAAGCAAGCAAGAAAAATGAGAGGGAAAATGGGGAGTTCGTACCCTGCGATGGAGGTGTTCTAGGGGAATTCCAGAGACCATGCCGATCTCGCCGGGCTTTATGACCTCCAAGGCGTCGGCGGAGAATGGGCGGGAACCACTGACGAAGGTTGATCGGAGAGCGCTGCCGTGGCAAGAGATGCGTCGCAGAGAGGATGCCATTGCCGTAAAAACCCAACGAATCTACTATGCTTTTGCCCCTATAGTGTAAAGGTCCTAATTTGAAAAAGGGCAAAAAAAAATTTGAAATTAAGTAAATAATCTTTTTATTTTTTATGCTAAAAAAAAGGTTTTTTTTAGCATTAAAGTTGTCTTAGTTTTTTTGAAAGAAAAGAGAAAAATGATTGTATCAAAGAGAGGAACCTAACTAGGATAGAAATAAAAAAAACTGAAACTGTTTTGATGTCTAAAAAGCTAGTTTTTTATACCAAAAAAAAAAAAAAAAAGAAGAGGTCATTGACCAAATAAATTTTTTTGAAAAACTCATTTTTAAAAATCTCCTGTTGTAAAGTTAATCATATGTGAAGACGGTAAAGAAAACAACATGTCGTTTTACTAAACATTGAAAACGGCGCCTCGTTGTTGTCCATGATTTAGATGCTTTGCCGTTAAATGGAAACGTCGTGTCGTATATGTGTCAAATGCTGTCATTTCAGATTGATACGTGATCATAATTCTTGTTGCTTGTAAATGAGAATCAATTTTAAAAATTTTCTGCCTTTGTAACAATGTGCTCTTAATTTTCAAAACATATGCATTGTTTCATAAAGGGCATAGAGAGAGGAGGATGAAGAATGCAAGATTGAAGAAGATTATAGTAATTCTTTACATTGTTTGGTAAGTGGGAAGAAGAGTTTAAAGGATTGATAAATAAACACGTGTTAATTATTATATTGTCATTTTTAAATATTTTGTAAGATAAAACAATTGTTTCAAATTTTTAAGTGGTAAATTGAATAAATCCCTCCATTAGTACATGGATGCAAAATGGGAGGCTTGGAACTAGAGGGTCTCCCTTCATATCTTCCCTCCCTTCTTCTCCCTTTTCAACAAATAAGGAATTGAAGCTCTCCCTCTATCTTTGTACCCTCTCCCTCTTCCTCCCTCCATCTCTCCTTTCTACCGAACATACCCTAACATTCCTTCTTTTTATTTATGAAGAGTGTGTTTAGGAACCAATTTTGAACTTCAAAGTTCTAACTATTAAAGTGTAAAGTTCTTACATACTATAGTCTAAAACAAAAATATGCTATAATGTAAAGCTCTCATACGCTATAATATTTTTCAAACTTTAAGTTTTAACTTGGTTCTCAAACACTCTAAATATTAAGAAAAACTAATTCCCTTGAGATTTTTAATAAAAATTTATACGTGATTAGCATTTGGCACATAATATACAAACATTTTGTAAATCTATTATGTTTAAAGCTAATTTGAATTTAATATTTAATTTCAAATATCAAAGTAGATAGGAAAAAATGATAATAAAAAAGTAAAAACCTTGCAAAATTAAAAAAAATATTTTCTCTCACTCATGTGTGTGATTGCATGTTGAGATGTTAATAGAATAATTGTACATTAAATTGTTTTAATGACTCTCATTCTTTACATGACACATTATTTTTTGTTAAAAATCCTAATGGAAGAATTTAGGTTTTTTTTTATTAATATCTCATAAATCAGGGGAAAAGAATAACATATTTTAAAGTTTGGATAATAAATTGTTGCAACAATTATAGTGAAGGATAAATTTATATTATTATTAATTAAATTATAGAAACGGATATGTATAGGTTTGTCAATTTTTTAAAAGGTGATTTTTACAATTTACTTGTCAACTTGGTAAATTGTTGTAATATAATTTAATTTTGCGAATGTTTATATTAAATTAGTGATGATTTAGTTGTCAAAATTTTTAAAAACGCAATTTAAACCATGACAAAAATCTCTCAATTCTTCAATTTCCAATCACTCAAATCCATCCAAAATTCGTAACAAAAGAAGCAAGATGACAAGACACGTTGCAACGTTTTTAAACAAGTTGGATAGTTGGATTATCCAAATAAAAAATTTAAAAGATAAGTTTCTAAAGTCCAAAAACTCCTGGGACAAAAATATCAAAATATTTAAAGTATATTTTAAATATTTTTAAGAAGTATTTAATGTTATTTTTGTCTTTTTAGCTTATTAAATTAGCATGGATAAAATTACACACACATATATATATATATATATATATATATTAAGTTGAAGAATGTTTGCCCTTAGCTATAATAAAAGAGTAGAAATGTTATTTATTGTTCAAGTTTTGGTCATCCAAAATGACCCGTTTTGTTCTTTTTGGATTTTTGTTTTTGTTTTTGTTATTTTAGTACTTATTGTTTTTTACTTTTATTTTTGAATTTTTCATTTTTTGTCTTTTTTGCTTTTTTTCCTCTTTATTTTTATCCTTTCTTCTTTTTCGTCTGCATATTTAATACTTCATTTTTTTCTCGCCATTTAGTGCTCTATTTTTTTGTGTGTGATTTATTCATTTCTTTCTTTTTATTAATATTTTTTAACTTTTTTATTTTATTTTTATTGTTTTTTGTTTCCATTTGTCTACTATGACTTGGCTTGGAAAGTAAATTAGAACTTAAAGTTAAAACTTAAATACTATAGCATGTAGGTGTTGGAAAAATAGTATGCAGCGAAATTTTAAAATTTTTATATATCAAAGTTTTTTTCACAACACAAGTTTGACATATTATATGCATAAATTAACCAAATCTTACTAACCTTTAAATACCAAAGAACTCCCGCAATCTGTGAAGAGAAGTAATGTTTTAGAAGAGCCTCAACGAACTGGTCTTCTTTGCTATTCTCTATCCACAATCGGAGTGAGTATGGGCTCATGTCGTTTAGCTTTTTCCCAGGTTACTCTCTTTTTAACCAATTGAGAAATACCCAAAGCTATAATTCATGATTTGTGAATGATAGCTCTTCGAGGAGTTTCAGAGTCTTACTGATAGAGTCTCATGTTGAAAAAATAGTACGTAGCAAAATTTTAAAATTTTTTATATCAGAGTATTTTCTAAAACACAATTTTGACATACTATATGCATAAATTAACCAGATCTTACTAACTTTTGAATGCCGAAGAGCTCCCGTAATCCATGAAGAGAAGTAATGTTTCAAAAGAGCCTCAACCAACTGGTCTTCTTTGCTATTCTCTTCCATGATCAGAGTGAGTATGTGTAACACCCGAGCATTTTTATTATATTAAAAATGCATTAAGTTAAGGATTATATTAAGACAAAAAATACAGTTTAAGAAAAATTACTGTATAATAACATAGAAAATTGTACAGTATTGGAGTAATATAGTGTAAGAATTGGACCGTTTAAGGTCATGTAGTATAGAAATTGAGCTGTTTAAGTTAAAGCAGTATAGAAATAATATTGTTTAGAGAATATAGATGAATAGGAAATGTTATGTTTGGCCTTCAAAATAAACCAGAGGCAAGTAAAATATTTTATATAGTCTAGAATTATGTTTTTGCACTGATTTTACCATGGCCGTATAGGAAAAATACTGTGTAGTGAAAAATTACAAAGTGTAAATTTTGGGACCCGTTAAGTGGACATCCAATTGGATTTCATTGAGCCACCATGCCATGAAAGGTGGCCCAATCACATTAGGCCACATGGGTGAACCAATGGGTTACTTGGTGAGTCACCCCATTGGATAAGCATGAATTAAATGTGTATTTAGCCAAAATTAACCCAATTAAGTTCAAAAGACAAAGTTCAAAGGATTTTATCAAGTTTTAAGGTAAAAACCTTAACTTTTTTCAAGGTTTCTTATGGTTTTTCTTGGGTTAAGGAAGAAAAGTTAATTCAAAGCATTTTTGTGTGAGAAAATGCTTAGGGAAAAGGTTTTAAGGGAGCTCTTGGAGGGTTAGAAGCATAAAGTGTTATTTGGGTAAGATTTGATTCTTTAAATTTAAAGTTTAGTGATTTTGTTTTGATTTTTGTTATTTCAAAAATCATGTGGGTTTTCAAGCAAAATTTTGATTAAATCCCATAGAAATATGATTTATGGTATGTTGATGTTGTGAAATTTAGGGTTGAATTGTTGAAAATGTTAGTTTTTGCAAAAAGTTTTATTTTTGTAATTTTAGTACTAATTTTGCAAAAATTATGATTTGGCATGAAAATGATTGAAACAAGAGTTGGAACTGCCCTTGCAACGGTAGAGATGCTGATTAAAAACTGATTTTTACAAAAATGCCTCAAGGACTAAATTGAAAGAAAAAGTTTCTTCTTGGTAGAATTAAAAAATGCTCAAAAACACCCCTGCATGGTGGGAATTTTGAAAAAGTTAAAATACAAAAGTTGTAGATCTCGACGAAACTGTTAGATATTATAGATAGTTCGTCAAAAATCTCAACTGTTTGTGATATTTTAATTTTACAAGAATTTGTTAAAATTAGAAAAAAAATTTAAAGGGACAAAAATGTCATTTTTTCAAAGGATTTTGAATATGGTACTTTGAGAAAAAATGTTCCTCATGAAAAATGGGGACTAATGGTTTAAAAATATTATTTTTAGTTCCGGAGACAAAAATGTAAATATTTTTGTATTTTGGGCCAAAACTATGAAATTGTGTGAAAACTATGTTTTCACTAGAGAACATTGGTTTCTTATACTGCTGTAGACAGTAAGTATTATAGATGCTAAGTTTTAAAGGATTTAAAGTTAGGCAAGAAATGAATGAAAGAAAATGAGATTAAGGGCAAAATAGTCATTTTATGAAAAAATGGCCAAAACGGACTCGAAACGCCCGATGTCGGGAAACATTCCTTGGTGGGAATTTTTTCGTATTATGTAGGTAATAAAATGTTAAAGTTAAGCAATGAGTTTAATTAAGCTCAGAAATGGACAAAAAACCCGTTAGAGGTAAAGCCGTCATTTTTAAGAAAACGGCTAGAATGTAGTCGAACACTTCGATTTAGCATAACATTCTTAGACGGAAAATGTTTCATAATACGTTAAGTAATGAAACCGTCACATGAGACAAGAAATTTAATAAGGGATGTTCAAGAGAAAGAAAGGTAGCCTGGTGGGTTACAAGGTTAAAAAGAAAGGTGACCTCGATGGGTTATAAGGTTAAGTAAAGAGAAGGGTAAACTGATAAGGTACTAAGTTAAGTTAAAAGGAAAGAATAGTTAATGTTTATGGTTTATTATCAATCAAGTGGATTGATAATAAAGAAAGTTAACTAATAAGTAGGCTATCATTTGATTAGGACACAGAAGCTGACTAATAGAAGGAAATAGAATGAGACAGGAACAGAATAGAGAACGTTAGAGCTAAGTCCAGGTAAGTTTTGAACCTCACCTACAGCATGAAGTAAATGATTTTTAAATATTTATGTATACGTTTATAAATGTGTTTGCAATTATTATGTAAGTTTCTTTTAAAGTATGTTTGTAATTATTATGCAAAAAGTTTTAAAGAATCAAAGCAAGATTTGTAATAAATTTGCAAGTGTTATGTTTAAAGTCTATTTGCATATTGATATGCATAATGATTTTAAAAGTTCAAGTTATGATTTTCAATGTATTTAAAGCATGTTTTGCATTTTGTTAATGCATAATGTTTTATAGTTTAAGTTATAAGTTTTATGATACATTTGTTATACAATAAGTTGCATTTGTTATGCAATAAGTTTCAAAATAAAAGTTATGATTTACAAAATATGTTTACGTTTTATGTTGCATTTGTTATACAATAAGTTGCATTTGTTATGCAATAGGTTTTAGAATATAAGATATGATTTACAAAGGTGTTTCCATATGACGTGTTAGCATTTGTTATGTTTCTTAACATTAAAAAGAAGGTAAAGTAAAGATAATAAAAGAAAGTATCATACCAACCTCCATATTGTGAGGTAATGAAAGTAAAGGTTTGACCTCCTAGATGTGAGGTACATGATCTCGATGTTTAATGGTCTCAAGTCTTCCATAAGAGAAGCATCATGTTTATGATCTCATGATCGATGATGTTGGTACGAACACTAAAGTAAGATAAGGAAAGATAAGGAACAAGGATAGAAAGTTAAAGTAAGATAAGGAAAGTTAAGGAATAAGGATAGAAAGTTAAAATAAGATAAGGAAAGATAAGGAACAAAGATAGAAAGTTAAAGCCAAAAAAGAATGTTCATAAGACATTCATAATCGAAAGTTCATAATTGAGCATAAATGGAAACATGCATTTTGATTTTTCTTGTTTTCCTTGTTATGAAACATTTATATGCTATGGAAAAAATTCTGAGGAATGTTTTATATTAAGTGTTTATGAAAACATAAATGATGTTTATGAAGAGCAATATGAGGATTGTTTTATGTTAAATATTTTATGAAAAGCGTTTATGAAAAACGTTACAGAAATGCTTTATGAAAACATTTATGAAAAATGTTTTAGAAAAGTTTTATGAAAAATGTTTCAAGAGAAAGGTTGTTATGAGAAAAGTTTTTAAAGCATGTTTTAATAATTTATGAGATTACGTTTGAACTTACTGAGCGTAAGCTCATAAAAAGTTTCTTCATATTCTAGGTAGTTTTATGGGTGACCAGTAAGACCCGTTAGAAGAGCTGGGTGCTGCGGAGGGCAAGTACGAAGATTTGGGTATGGATACTATCACAGTAAGTTTTCGCTGTTCAAAAGAAATATTTTCGACTATTTAATATGGTGTTTTCAAAGTTTTAAGAAAATTAGAGTTTTAAGAAATGTTTTCAAAAGTTTTAAGATACATTGTACGAAATGTTTTATAAAATTATGAAGTGAAGTTTTAAGCTATGATTTAATAAATGTTTCTTATTAAGTTTTAAGACATGATTTGAGATGGTTTTAAAGGCAAGTGTTAAGCGAGGTCTCAATTTGATTGGCAACAAAGGTCGCAATAGTTTTTAAGTATGTTTTAAAGAATGTTTAAAAAAAATTATTTCAGTATTTTTCTTACTAAGTAAGTAAGATTAATGTTTAAGTGGTGATGTTTTAAGAAAGTTAAGTGACTGCCTAAAAAGGCGGGTCTTCACAGTGTGGGCTCACGTCGTTCAGCTTTTCCACCAAGTGACTTTCTTTCTAACCAGTAGAGAAATACCCAAAGCTATAATTCATGATTTATGAATGATAGCCTTTCAGAGAGTTTCAGAGTTTCATTGGCAGAGTCTCACTCTAGATTTCTCAACTGATATTAATAATAAAAAGACTCACTCCTCTTTTTATAGAGGTTGGGCTCAAGAGTCAGTCCTTATTAGATAAGGCCTCAAAAAATTCAAATCAAAATCAAATTAGAATCAATATCTGATAAAATCTGTGTGAAAACACGTGATCCTTCTATCACCTAGTCGGCAAGTCGAACTAGCAGATCGACCTGTCGAACCTCCTCAATCGACAAGCCGATCTTAAAGATCAACTTGTAAACTTTCGATAAAATGTCCCTACAAATCTTTATTTTCCACCTGAGATTCTTAAGATAGAGCCTCAGTTTTAATTCAAATAACCCAATCGAGAAGTTATCTTATTAAAACAGTCATATTTAGATAATCTCTAAGAAAATAAATATTCCTGATAATTCAACAAGTTTATCTTGAATTAATTTAAAATTAATCCAACCGATAAACAGACATGAATTATCTAATCCCCATAATTCAACAAGATTATTTTGAATTAATTTTATCACAAAATTAATTCAATCGATAAACAAACATAAATTATCTGATTTTACCGAATTTCAACCAATCTGATAAATCTGACATAAGTTACTAATTATTGGAAAAGCACATTGTATTGTTACAGGATTTTTATAAGCAAGAAAAAAATACCAAATGGACCTATATAGCTCTGGCTTTCGACAATTATGAAACCCAATATCCCAAATATACATTTTATAATTATCAATTCCAACGTTATTTCACTAAAAGCTTAGAGCTGCACTCTCGAATAATATAGAATTATGAAGCCTGTATAGCTAAGTCTCCATGACATTTCATAATGTATCGTATCCCTATAGGATTATCCATAATAGGCTTAAGGACAAGTTTTGTCTTATCTTCCCAATTATTTTTATCTTACGTTCCTTTATCTCACCATCGAAAAACTGACCATCCAAAGACAATATGTCATTCGGTTACATCTATGTACCCAAATGATTGAGCGCTCTAGTTTTCCCAATACAGGATAACGCATATAAGAGGATATCACTACTCCTAAAGAGGAGCTATGGATTCCATATCTATGAATAACAGGTCTACATATCAAGAGTCATGCCTCTAACATACCGACATGCATACCACTATAAAATGTGGATGTCACCCTTTAGTACATCAAAAGACATAAGTCAAGACAACGGGCCCACTATTCATCTCAGGATTAAAAAATAATACAAATGATTATCTAAAGTGAATCGATTTAACGAGACAAAATTATTAATCCAAATCAATTCACTTTATGCCCCGATCCAACACATCGTCACCTATGACAATGTGCCAATGTTTCTATTTGCAGAGTCCACCTCCAATGGTTAAGACAAACCGTCTCTCAATAGGAATATAGATAACATAACAATCTTTGCATGAATAAAACACCCAACTTCCTTCGATTGCGGATCTTATGATTTAGACCGTCACCTTAAGAATCGTGTCTTTTGTATAATTTGTCCATCATATGCCCAATTCTTAAAGGTTTAGACCGATAGTCTCAGACTTTTATTTACTTAACATACATTCAACAAATATGAACGTAAAAAAGACAAAATTTGGTATGTATATAATAAATAAATTCTTTATTAATAAAAATGTCTCTAAAAACATGTTACATTTTTACTCTTTAGGGCATGCACGTCTAACAATCTCGCACTTATACTAAGTTAGTAAATATGACAAATCTCGCATCCCCATAACTTCCATATGCCTCTCGAAGACTCTTCTAGTAAGTGTCTTCGTGAATAGATCAGCTAAATTGTCCTTTGACATGATTTTGCACAACGTGACGTGTCCGCCCTCGACGAAGTCTTTTATCACATGATTCTTTCGATCAATGTGCTTACTCTTCTTGTGAAATCTTGGTTCCTTAGCATTAGCTGCTACTACACTGTTATTACAGTATAGCAATACCGCCTTATTCATATCAAGAACTACCTCAAGATCCCTAAGGAACTTGCAGAGCCACACTGCTTCTTTCGAAGCCACACTAGCTGCCACATGAAGTGTAATCTTGTTTCACACTTCTCCAACTAATGGCACCACCGCCTAGAGTAAACACAAAACCAGAAGTCGATCTCCTAGAATCCAAACAGGATTGGAAATCCAAGTCAGTATATCCTAGAGGAGTTAAGTCCTTACTTGAATATACAAGCATATACCATCGAGTCCTTCTTAGGTACTTGAAATATGCTTTACCACAACCCAATGGTTTGGTCCCGGATCCTCTTGAAATTGACTTACAATTCTGACTGTATAACAAATATCCAGTCTTGTGCAAAGCATGGCATATATGAGACTACCTAGTGCCGAAGCATCTGGCACCTTCTTCATGTATTTTCTTTCTTCGTTAGACTTTGGAGAGTCTTTCTTAGAAAGAGTAATTCCAGACCTAGATGGTTGCCCACCTATCTTGGAATCCTGCATTGCAAACCTCCTAAGAATTTTATCTATGTAGTCTACTTGTGACAAAGTTCTCATTTTGTCCTTCCTGTCCTAAAAAATTTAGATAGCAAGAACAAAATTAGCCTCACTTAAGTCCTTCATGTCAAACTGCTTAGTTAACCATAATTTGACTAACGATAATGCCCTAACATCATTGCCAATTAGAAGAATGTCGTCTACATAGAGCAGCAGAAAAACCACCTTCCATCCTTAATGTGTTTGTATACGCATGGTTCATCCACATTTTGTGAGAACCCATAAGTCTTGATCACTTGATCAAATCTTATGTTCCAAGAACGGGAAGCTCTTGCTTAAGTTCATGTATTGACTTTAGCAGCTTACAAACCTTACCTTCTTGACCCTTAGTCTTGAATCCATCTAGTTATTCCATATAAATGGACTTATCAAGACAGACATTTATAGAAGCCGTCTTGACATCCATCTGTCAAATCTTGTAGTCAAGTGCGGCAGCTATGGACAAGAGAATCTGGATGGACTTAAACATGACTATAGGTCAAAAAGTTTCCTCATAATCTATTCCTTCCTTTTGTATGTAACCCTTAGCTACGAGTCTAGCCTTAAAGGTTTCGACCTTTCCATCCACTCCTCTTTTCCTTTTGTAGATCTATTTACACCCTATGGGTTTTACCCCTTTGGGAAGATCAACAAGCTCCCAAACCCGATTAGTCTCCATAGACTTCAACTCAGTGTTCATAGCCTCTATTCAGAGTTTCGAATCAACATCCTCCATAGCATCTGCGTAAGTATAAAGATCCCTGTCATGTTCATCTGGTTTAGCCAAGAAGGCCTCACCATTGAACATATATCTCTCGGGTTGACGACCGATCCTCCCCCTACGTCAAAGCCCCTTAGTTTGTTGTTCAGGTTCATTTTTTTTTCTACACTAATTGGAGTGGTTTATACCGGAAACCCCAGAGTGGTTGGATCACTCCTTAACTCCTCAAGCACCACTTTGCTTCGAGGCTTAAAGTCATCCATGTAACTCTCCTCAAGGAAAGCTGCATGAGTTGAAATCACAACTTTATTTTCCTTTAGGTTATAAAAATAACCCCCTTTAGTCGCTTTTGGATATCCTACAAACACGCTTTCCGAACGTACTTTCAACTTATTTGCATCCTTAAACAAGACATGAGCTAGACATCCCCATATGCGAATATGGTTTAAGGATGTCTTCTTGCCCATCCACAACTCGCGAGGAGTTTTAAGGACCAATTTGGAAGGCATGTTGTTCAAAAGATAACATATAGTTTGTAGTACATATCCTCAAAAGGATAAAGGTAACGATGATAACTCATCATAGACTTGACCATGTCCAATAAAGTCCTATTTTTTCTCTCAGCTACACCATTCTATTGTAGAATGCTTGGCGCAGTCAAATGGGATAAAATCTCATTCTCTAATAAGTGTCTTAAGAACTTATTAGAAAGGTATTCACCACCTCGATCGAATCGAAGTGCTTTTATGGGTCTATCCACCTAATTGCTTTTCCACTTCATCCTGAAACTCCTTGAACTTGTTATAAGTTTCGCTTTTGTGATGCATCAGGTACATATACCCATATCTTGAGTAATCATCAATAAAAGTAACGAAGTACTCATACCCTCCTCCTGCCCAATTGTTTATCGGTCCGCAAACATCACTATGCACAAGTTTTACCTTTGGCCCTATTGCCCTTTGACCCAAATGGTCTTTTTGTCATTTTACCCTCTAAATAAGATTCACATTGAGGTATAGATTCCACCTTTAAGTGACTTAAAGGTCCATCCCTTATCAATTTTTGAATCCTATTTAGGTTAATATGGCCAAGGCATAAATGCTAAAGATAAGTCTTATTAGAGTGAGAAGTTTTAAGTCTTTTAGAGTTATTATCATTCATCTCAGCATTAAGCTGTAAGTCTATCTTAGGTTTGATAAAATATAGATTATTTTGCATCCATCTAGAACAGAGAAAATATTTGTTTTTACAAATCACCACTTTATTATTAAAAGAAACCAAATAGGAATATTTAAATAAACAAACTACAGAAATTGAATTCCTTTTGAATTTAGGAACAAAAAAACAATCTCACAAAATCAAATTCCTATAATTATCAAAATAAAGATGGACGTCTCCTATTGCTTCAACTAAGACCAAAGATCCATCGCCCATCTGAAGCGTAAAGTCTTCATAAAGCAGACTTTTTGTTTCTTTGAACCCTTGCATAGAAACATAAAAATGATTAGTTGCACCGGAATCAATGACGAATCAATGACCCAAATGTCACTGGATTCCTCAACCAAACAAGTTTCTGAATACAGGAGATCATATCTACCTCCTCAAGAAAGGAAGTCCTTGCAATTCTTCTTAATGTGCCCAACCTTCCCAAAAAAGAAGCACTTAAGATTCTTTGGGTTCTTCTTCTTCTTCTTCTTGCTCTTGTTGTTAGCAGGAATCGAAGACTTCCCGTTCTTGACCCATTGCTTCTTTCTATTCCCAAGGTTAGGATTGGAATCAGAAGCAGCTGCCAAATTGACCTCGCCATCAGCGGGAGATTTCCTTATCAACAGTTCAAACTCTTGTAACTATTTCATCAACTCTGTTAAGGTCATATCCCACCTATTGCTCAAATTAAAAGTAGCTCTAAATGGGATAAACTCTTCAGACAGAGTCTCAAAGACCATAGTCATCTGAGTTTCAGCATTGATGTTGGCTTTATTGGTTTGTGCCTTAGTGAGGTAACCCTTGACCAACATCATGTGCTCCTTTACAGATGACCCCAGTTTTTTTTTACAGTTCAAGAGTTTTCGAAGCGCCTTTGTCGCTTTGTTAAGGCCTGGCCTCCAAACATGTCTTCTAAATCATCCAAGATCTGCTTAGCAGTCTCGTAATCCTCATGTTAAGCCTGCAGCACGTTGTTCATGCAAGCCATAACATAGTAGCAGGCCTGGTCATTTGCATCTTTCCAATGATCATATGCTTGGATATGATTGTTGGTGGAATCTCCCATAGGCATGGGAGGATAAGGGGTTGTCAGCATAAATTTTAGTTTCTCAAAGGAGAGGACGGTATTCAAGTTTTGTTTCCAATCATTACAATTCTCTCCGGTTAATTGGTTTTTGTCAAGTATCGATGATAAAGCGTCTTTAGACATTTTTAATCAACAATAAAGAATCATATACCAAACATAAGCAAACATAGCATAATAACTAGTAACATAACACAATCATGTAAAAATATACAAATGTGTTTATTTGTCAAAATCTTAAAAATATCACAACCTTACAACGATAATTCCTAACTCAGAATTCAACAAGCTCCTAGGGGAGTCATGCCAAGCTCAATCAGAAACATGAATCCCCTCCTGATTAATATATACTATCCAGGACCCGTATGATCCAACATATACTAATAATCATTTCTTTGGCTATTAATTTTATTAACAAAGTTCTTAGGGGAGGTTAATAATAAAATTAATATAAGTGTATAATGATCGTTTCAATATTTTATCCATAATTACAACACCACCTAGGGTGTGCAACCATAAATCATGCTAAAATACATTGTCTTCTTAGAGATCCAACCCGGTACATGATGAAGTCCCTTTCTAGGGGTCGATACCACCATGTGCTACCTATGGACCAACGATGGAGACCTTAGGTCTTCTCTTCGAAAACCTTCTCCCACTCAATCTTTTGAAATCAAGGTTTTATTTTAAAAATATGCATGAACAATTTTATTTGAGCAGCACTCCTTATTTTATATGACATGTTATCAATATACATGACAAATCATATTATAATGTAGACAAGCAAAGCAATCAAACAAAGCTACAAGCAAAATAATAATAAATAAACATAATATTATGGTTCCACCTTGAAGAATAGAAAATAAAGATTACAAAAGAATAATCAAAACATATTATCGATTCTTCATCCTTGAATCCTCAAGCTTATCCTTCTTCATGTAATGTCCATCTTCAAGTCTTCAATCCCATATAGATAAAAAACTCCATATTTTTTATCATATCCAAATTTTAGTGTTTCTCAGAATTGTCCCAAAAATAAAATTAAAAATGCATCGAAAACTACACCTTTTCTAAAAAAAAAAAATTAGCTTTCTACCGACAAGCCAATCTATATAATCGGCCTGCCAGTCATGACCCACCGGCCTACCGGTCATGACATTCGGCCTGCCACCAGAGCCACCTGATTTCTGCCAGTGGACCTACCGAACCCGAAGTCTGGCCTACTGATCCTGTGACCATCAGCCTGCCGAGCTGGACGGTTCGACATGCCTACCGAGTAGAGCTCACCCCTTTCCAAAAAATATAATTTTGATGTAATTTATTAATTTTATTTTCAACAATTCAAAAACAGAAAATTAAAGACTCAAGAAATACATAAGAACACCATCATCCATCTTCTAGATCCACCTTCTAGATCCATCTTTTTCGAATGATTATCTAATTATAAAATTTTTACAAATTTAAAATTAAATAATAATTCCTAAATGGAGATGATATTCCGTCATCTAATTATATGAAAAACCTAGATACATAAATAAACCTCTAAGGAACCATAACTAGTATAAATTAATTAATTAATAAATAATTAAATAATAATTTAATCAACCATAATTAATTAATAAATATTCACCATATAATCCATGACAACATATAAAATTATATAGGAACCTAGAGTGCCAACTCTCTATAAAATTAAATTCAAGCATAGGAGAGATTAAGATCACATAATTTACACATATAGCATGATCATAAACTTGCATGGGTCTGATACCAATTGTTAGAAAAATAGTACGCACTAGAATTTTAAAATTTTTTATATCAGAGTATTTTTCAAAACACAAGTGATCTTACTAACCTTTGAATGTCAAAGAGCTCCCACAATTCGTGAAGAGAAATAATGTTTTAGAAGAACCTCAACCAATTGGTCTTTTTTGCTATTCTCTATCCACGATTGGAGTGAGTATAGGCTCACGTCGTTCAGCTTTTTCACCGCGTGACTCTCCTTCCAACTAGTAGAGAAATACCCAAAGCTATAATTCGTGATTTGTAAATGATAGCCTTCTGGGGATTTTCAGAGTCTCACTGACAGAGTCTCACTCTAGATTTCTTAGCTAATCTTAATAATAAAGAGACTCACTTCCCTTTTTATAGAGGTTGGGCCCAAGAGTCAGTCCTTATCAGATAAGGCCTCAAAAAATTCAAATTAGAATTAATATCTGATAAAATTCGTATGAAAATGTGTTATTCTTTTATCACCTAATCGGCAGGTTGAACTGGCAGATCGAACTACTGAACCTCCGCAATCGACAGGCTGATATCTTAAAGATCGGCTTGCCAAATCTCTGATAAAAGATTCCTGTGAATCTCTATTTCCCTCCCAAGATTCTTAGGATAGAGCCTCAGTTTTAATTCAAATAATTCAATTGAAAAGTTTTCTGATTAAAACAGTCATATCTAGATAATATCTAGGAAGATAAATATTCCTAATAATTCAATAAGTTTATATTGAATTAATTCAAAATTATCTAACCGATAAACAGACATGAATTATCTGATCCCGATAATTCAACAAGTTTATCTTGAATTAATTTTATCACAAAATTAATTCCATCGATAAACAAACATGAATTATGTGATTTTACCAAAGTCCAACCAATCTAATAAATCTAACATAAGTCATTAATTATTGAAAAAGAACACCGTATCGTTACAGGATTTTTGGGAGCCAACAAAGAAGACCAAATGGACCTATATAGTTCAAGCTCCCGATAATTATGAAACCCAATATCCCAGATATGCATCTCATAATTATCAACTCTAACACTACTCTACTAAAAGCTTAAAGCTGCACTCTCGAACTATATAGAATTATGAAACCCATATAACTAAGTCTCCATGACACTTCATAATGTATCATATCCCTATAGGATTATCCATAATCGACTTAAGGACAAGTTCGTCTTACCTTCCCGATTATTTTTATCTTACGTTCCATTATCTCACCATTAGAAAACTTACCATCCAAAAACAGTATACCATTCGGTTACACCTATGTATCCAAATGATTGAGCACTCTAGTTTCTCAATTACAAGATAACGTATATAAGAGGATATCACTACTCCTAAAGAGGGCTATGGATTTCATATCTATGAATAACAGGTCTATGCTATCAAGAATCATGCTTCTAACGTATTGACATGTATACCACTATAAAATATGGATGTTATCCTTTAGTACATCAAAAGACATAAGTCAAGATAACAAACTCACTATTCATCTTAGTATTAAGATACAATACAAATGATTTTCTGAAACGAATTGATTTGCTAAGACAGAATTATTAATCCAAATCAATTCACTTTATGTCTCGATCCAACACATCGTCAATTATGACAATGTGTCAATATTTCTATTCACGGAGTCTACCTTCGATGGTCAAGACAAACCATTGGCCAACAGGGATATAGACAACATAACAATCTTTGCATAAATAAAGCACCTAACTTTATTCCCTCAATTGAGGATCTTATGATTTAAACTGTCGCCTTAAGAATAGTGTCTTTAGTATAATATGTCTATCACATGCCTAATTCTTAAAGATTTAGATCGACAGTCTCAGATTTTTATTTGCTTAACATACATTTAACAAATATGAACGTAAAGAAGACAAGATTTGGTATATAAATAATAAATAAGTTCTTTATTAAAAAAAATGTCTCTAAAAGCATATTATATTTTTACTCCTTATGGTATACACGTCTAACAGTGAGAACTTTACACTGTGTCAAACTTTTGCTTTTTACTGTAGCATATAACAGGTTTACACTATAACAAGTTGGAACTTAAAGTTCTAACTTATTTCTCAAAAAAAGTTTATAGTGTTATACTTAAATCACTCTATTTTTAGCTTTACTATTTTAGTTGTTTTCCTTTTTTTTTTTACCTCTATTTCTCTGCTATTTTCTCGTAAAAACGGTGTTATCTCTTTTCCTTTTTAATATTTTGATATTTTACCCTTTTTTTTCACTTTCTTTCCTTTTCTTTTGTTTTTTTCCTTTGTGATTTTTTCGGTACCTTATTGTAGTCTTGATTTACTTTTTTTCCTTTAAATTTTCTTTGTCGATCATTGTCTTCATGTTTCCAAGGGATCGAAACTATATATTTTAAAAATATCAAGATAGTTAGATGTAAGAAATAAATGTCAGAGATTAAAATAAAACAAATCCATTTCTTTAATTATTTGTGCAACTTTTTCTTTTTGAATTGCTAAATGAGCTGTTTGAAAAGTGAGTTAAAACTACGAGTTAAAACTTAAAACTGAAAGTATCGTAGCATGTAAGAGTTTTATATTATAGCATACTTTTGTTTAATATCATAGTAGCATGTAAAAACTTTATACTATTTAAATTAAAATTAAGTTTATCAAACATAATATAAAATTGTTCTAATTCCATTTATTTTTCATTTATTATATAGGTTATAAAAACTTCAATTACAACTTTTCACGTGCCATGCGTTGGCCGAGCTAATTATGGAAATAAATGAAGAGGTATGTTCATGTAATTAATATAAAAATTAATTTTTTTAATTAAAAAGAAAAGTTAAGGCAAAAATGATATTTCCCAGGGAAATAAAAGAAGGGAAAATTCCTTAATTTCTTTGCCTTAAAAAAAATCCATAATTTCTTCTTTCTCTCTAGCTTTTCTCTCCCCTCTTCCTGTTGCCGTTAAACGTTAACAATTTCTGAAAAACTTTGGATGATTCCAATGATCTGAATGTGAAAAAGATTTCTCGGTTTCCACATTCTCCATCAGTTTCCCCAGCAATCTCTTCGATCCGGTACTTACACGCTTCCTTCACTGTCTTTCCCT